>CM031879.1:5995020-6093577 GCA_018697195.1 Certhia americana
AAAGAAAAAGAAAAAGAAAAAGAAAAAGAAAAAGAAAAAGAAAAAGAGAAAAAGAAAAAGAAAAAGAAAAAGAAAAAGAAAAAGAAAAAGAAAAGAAAACCTAAAACCTAAAACAAAAGAAAAAAGAGAAATTCCCAAAAGTAGAGATTCTAGGTGGATTTTGGCTTAGTAGCTCTCTATGGTGTAGAAGGAGCACCTCATGTGGTGAGTTATCAGATCCTGGCCATGGAACAGAAGCAGCTTCCTAAGAACAGTGTTTAGTGATCACACCAAATGTCCATCAAGGAAAGTATTTTCTGTCTAATCCTGGTCAGTAGCATGTACTTAGAAAAACTTGGGGACTGGACAAAAGAGAACATTTTTCTCTTGATATACCACTTATGGCTTCCAGCAACCTGTGCCTTAGGGACTTTAATCTCCTTTTGATCCCATTATTCTGTTTGCCTTTACAAAACCCTGCTGTGGGGATTTCCCTCACGAAAATAGTCAGTGTGTGAGAAGCACTTCCATTATTTTTTAATTTTAAGCCTGCTTCAGCAAGAACTCTGATCTACTGTGCTCTGGGAAACCACAAATACCTTTTCCTTCCTCATTCTCTTCAATCTATTCATGGCTTTAGACATTTTCCATACCCTTCCCCTGCATAAAAGATGAAAAATTCCAGGCTATTCAGTTTTCCTTTCTCATGATTTACTTCTGTACACATTTTTGCCCTTTTCTATTCCTTTTTTACTTCACAGTCCCTTTTTCTGAGATGAGCACACCACCATTTGGAGCCTTCCAGATGTGGGAGAAATACCTATTATTACAGTCTCATAATGATGATATTGGTCTTCTGTTTTTTTCTTTTCCTCTTCCTTCCTAAAAATTCTAACATTTTCTTTGTCATTTTGACAAAGGAAAGCTGAGCTGTCATTTTCAGAGAAACTATCATAAGAAGTAGTAGTTAATTTAGAGTCCATTGTGTCAAATGCAGAGCTAGAGCTATTTTTTTGTCTCATCTGCAGTTTTTCATATTCATTGACAGTGATTTTCATCTGCCAGTTTATTGTCCAGTCAGTCAATATTGTGAGGTCCTTTTGTGCCTTGTAGCCACTAGTTTGGCTTTTTACTAATCAGAGTATCTCTATATAAGTAACAGCCTCATGTCTCATTAGTCAACCATTTTCCAGATCTTTCCAGACTATGTTAATCAATATAATTCCCAGAACAGACAATTGGGGAACACACTGAGCAGGGGTGGGGTGGGGGTGGGTGTCTTCCTTCATAATGAAAATTGAACATGAATCCCTTTTGCTTCCTCATTTTCAGGCACCTTCTGCGTGCTCTAGTCTTTGCTAAGTTTCCTTGAGACTCTTTTATAAGGTTATTTGTCAGAAATGTTGCAAAGACGCAAATACAAATTACCAAGTGTCTTATCAGATCCAAAATGCTCCTGCAGACACATGCAGCACAGCTTTCCCCATATCAAGAAGCTGTTCCTAACAGATTTTTCCACACATTACTAAAGGCCATTCCTTGCTAGTTTTCTTAGAAATTTTCTGGTATGACAAACAGGTTTATTATACTATTATATATATACTACTATACCAAATACTATTAAACAGCAGCTGACTTATTCTATTCTTCTGGTAACCAGGATGACTTGAGAAAGAGGCTACAGACCACAGATCAGAAATTTCATATCTGAATCCTTTTATCACTTGGGACTCAAAGTCTTTTATTGTTCATTTTATCACTTTTTTATATATGTTCTTGTTCTTGGCAGCTAGATTTGAGACAGATCACTTCTAAAGAAAGGCTATGGTGTACAATGATGCAAAAAAATAATTTGTGTTTTCTGTTATAGCCTTAACATCCTTCCATGCTTCTATACCTGGCTATATTTATTACCCCTCCAACTCTAGCAGCTTTTTTCTGAGGTAGTAAAGTAAAAAAAAATTGCTATCTGATAGTTGTGCTTTTTTTTGCACATTTCACTTCAAAACTCCTTCCTGTTTAATGTCTGACACTGAAGCTTTTATAGATCATAAAGCAATTGCCTAAATCCTATCTCTAAGACCAACAGGCAATTGACTGCAGAAGAGGGAATAATGTAAATGAGCTATACTGAAGACAAACTTCCCAAAGGTTAGTGAAGACATGGATATTTGTGGCCATTTGGATGGCACCTGAAGTGACTTGTGTAAGTGTGAGGTAGATGTCAGGAGTCATAAGTTCAGTTTAGTGGAATATCAAAGTACCCTTGCAGCTACCTCTGCCATCAGCCCAGCGACACAGGTTTACTTCATCAATTCTTACGTGGCTGTCAAGGCTTGCTGTAGAAAATCTTGTGGAGAAGTAAATGGGGAATACTTTGCTGACACTGCTCAAAAGAACTCTTATTTCTTGGACTGGCAATTTCATTTTTGACTTCCTCACCTTCCTGGTCATACTTCTAAACATTAAAAGAGTCAGAGATATTACCCAAGCAGTAAACCTCCCCTTTTTCTCTTCTCTCTCTGATTCATATTTCCTGAATTGCTTTTATGGGAGCAAAACAGGAGAATGGAAAGTGAAACGTCAAACCTATTACACCTGACTGATCAATATAGATCTTTTTTTGCACTACAGTAGAAAGAGGAAGTTGGCTTAGACAGCTTACAACTAACTTTCTTTACTTCAGTCTAGGCAGACCCAAAGGAAACCTGTGCTTATTAAAGAGTAAAAAGGCTTGAGGAAAGAAACTTCCCACTGGTTTCAACTCAATGGGACTTGCTGACATAATTCAACTAGAGAAAGAAGAAAACTGGCACCAAAAGGCCTGGCAGATTTATTACAAACACCATCTACCTGTAACATGTGTAAACACATATTGCTAAGTACTTGAGACAACTCCATGCTCAGAGGGCGTCTGTCAGAATAACTTTAACTTTCTGAATTTGCTAGTCTAGATAAACACCTCCTACTGATGAAGCAGATGAGACAGGCAAAGGAAAGATGTGACTTGCCATAGATTATGATTCAAGCAACTGAGACAGAAGGAAAAAAGGTCTGAAAACCAGTTGACACATTAGCTGTGAGTTGTGGCATAGAAAATAAGACCTCAAGAGTGTGAAATATCTATGGCATAAATAGGTAAAGTGGATTGGCCACTTTGGGAGCATTGACTATACTCAGTGGAGAGAAGCAATAATTTCTTTTTTTCCTCTTTGTTTTAATTTATGTAATTGATCTTACCCATTTCTGACAACCCTTTTTAGATGCAGGGTGTTGGATGACTTACATCCTTAAACAGCCTGTCTCCCTCTGCTAATTGGGAAATGAGTCTTGGTTGCACCCCAGACATTTGGCCAGATGAAAAACTCTGCAGATGTTGTAGTTGATGTCTGAGTCTGAGCCCTGAGTGCATCTGGTGAAGGGGTCAGAAGGCTCCCTGTGGCAAATCCCGTGTGGTTCCCAGTCCTGCAGCTCCCACAGCACAGCCATGGAACCATCCCTCTGCAGTGCTGCCAATGCAGGCAGTTGCTGAAACTGAGAGGATTGGGAAAGAATAAAGAAAATCCCTACTGCTTTTTGCCTTGGGGCAGCAGAGGACTGCAGGAATGGACACGCCAGGATCACCTTGATTTATAGAGTGGCATCCTAGTTGGTGTCACGTATTTGATCTTTTTGTGACAACTGGAATTTGAAAAGTCTGCACTGTAAAGTTGAATTGTATACTTATAAGTCTAATTAAAAAAAAAAAAAAGGTAGATTTGAAAAAAAAGTCTATTTAGGATTTGTAAAATCCAAAATCTATTTTAATGTGACTGTAGATATTCCTATAGTAAGTGTGAGAAATAACAGTGAAATGGGAAAAAAAAGCTATAGATAGAATGGGGGTTTTGTGGTTTATTTTTTTTTTTTGTTTAATAGCAGCGGAGAAATAGCAGAAAATATTTTTGCATACTGTTTTGCTCTGACTGACACTTTCATGTTCAAATTTTAATGTTGCTAACAGCCATTCTCTCAGCAAAAACATATTTTTGTGAATAAATTCTCTTTATTTTATTTCTTACAGTGCTAAAACTCTGTCAAATAATTATGTTAAATACATACCTGATAAAAGATGAATGGGATAGAATGCAGGTGACTGCATAGAAAATGAACTTTGCAGCCTTTCACTTACACTGTTTTGTAATAAGTTTCTCTCAGACACTAGTAAACCTCTGAGATGCTCCTAATACAGCAAACACAGCAAAATAAAGGACTCATCTCAAAAATAAGTGACTTTCTATTCAATAAACATTCTTCACTTATTTCTCTGCCCTCAGAATTACACTTTTCTCAAACATAGAAAAAAACAAGAGCCAGGACGACCACATTTTCCCTATTTATGTTTATTTACACATGCTGCCCTACACAAATCTTCCCAGTTTCATACTTACTGTCTGTTTTTAATGAGGAAGCTGCTACCATGGGAAACATGGTAAAACAGTATGACTTCAGGATAAAATTTACCATTCCATAGAATCATAGAATCATTTAGTTTGGGAAAGCTTTCTAAGAACATAAAGTCCAACCATTAACCCAACATAGGCCAAGTCCTCCACTCACCTAAGTCCCCACATGCTGCATCTACCCATTTTCCAAATGCCTCCAGGGATGGTGGCTGCATCACTGGTCTGGGCAGCCTGTTATTTTAGTACAGGAGACTTCTAAGTATTTAAGTTTTTAAGGCCTTGACTTATTCAAATGAAATTAATATTGTGTGTTTTGGGGATTTAGGGATGAGATTTGCAAGCAGAAATTAAGGCTTTGAAGATATACAAATGTTATCTAATGCAAATTCCTCTGGTATTCATAAAATCTCATCTCACTGCACCTCATTTTGGATTTGTCTGGAACCTGCTGCTGCACAGCATGGAATAAGCCAGCCTCCACCTCCTGGGGAAGCACCAATGAAATAATTATCTGCTTGCTAAACATTTCCTCCCTCAGCTGCGTAGTCTGATCCAAATCTGCTTTGCCTGTGACCTTTCACAAATCCATTTCTCCAGGGTTTTTTACACCTGAGGGATGCTATAGGGAGCTTGTGGCACATTTGCTCTGCATCTGCAAATCCTGCAGACAGAGAGATGGCAGCTCCCAAACCACTGAGAGGTGCAAAGCCTGATTTCCCTTGGGTCCCTGGGTTTTGAGCTTCTGTTTGAGGACACTGTGAGAATAGGCAGGATCCATCTGATTAAAGATATTTATAATAGAGGCATATTTGTGAGCCATTCACCTGAGTCTTCCTTCCTACATGTCTATGTAAGGATGAGGTGAAGAGGTTCCTGAAGGTGCCTTTTCCTCTCCACTGCTTCCAAAGGCTGCCTCAGGCAACCAGCTCAGGTGAAAATGTCTGTCCTGCAGGATTAGGAGAGATGGATCCCACCTCTTCTCCAAATGCCTGCGTGTGGGACATGCTGTGGGGCTGCTCATGTTTTCAGGGTTACTTATGTGCATCAGTGCTTCCTGCACGGGTGTGACCTGCAAAGGCAGGCAGGCAGATCTGCCCCTCTTTCTCAAACTGGGCTCGTTTCTGCTGTGTTCAGGATTGCCTGTGGAAGATCCATGCCTGGAGGTGTTCAGGGTCAGGCTGGATAGCGCTCTGAGGAACCTGGGCTTGTGGAAGGTGTCACTGCCCATGGCCAGGGGTTGGAACCAGAGGATCTTTAAGGTCCTTTCCAACCCAAACAATTCTAGGATTCCATGCGGTATTTCCAATTTCTTCAGAGTCATCATCCCTACTCTGAGAACTGCACAGAAATCTTAGCCACCCACAGCAGCTGCTGAATTTTCTGCACTACTATATTTCAGTGCCTGATTAGATATCTTGAGCCTTGGTGTCCTCTTTCCTTCCTTGTCTGTCCCAAGATGATCCAATTTGACCTAGAATTTTGGGGCTTGCCTTCAAGGTCTGGCACTTTAAACTTAAGCCTTGAATGCTTTTTGTTCAAATCCCCTTTGATTGCCTGAAAACATAGTTTTTCAGGCTTCCCTGTAAGGACTACAAAAGGTGAAAGAAGGATAAAAAAATGGTTCTTTATATAAACTAGTGGATCAAACACAGCAATGGATACATCAAAGTATTTGCATGCCTCATTTCTATTTCCCTCAGAGGGAATGCAAACAGGTAAACATTTTCCTAGATCTGGCCCAGAGGCTAAGCAGACTTTCAAAGGATATATAAAATTTAGTAATTTGTAAGTAAACAGTCTTTATGTGCTGCTGCACTGAAGCAGCCTGTTTTTAGTTTTCATGTGTAAGAAAATTTCTACTCATCCTTTTAGACATAACTGTGTGTGGTGGTAAGTTGGACAAGATGGCATCTCAAGGACACTAAATTACCAAAATATTTCTAGTATGAAAGGCAAGTGGAAATACAACCATGAAACATCCTGGCATGCAGACAATAAGCTTCAAAGTGACCTCAGAAGTTTATTGTTTCCTATTTCTGCCTACAGACAGGAATTGTTGTGTTTAAATCAAATCAGACAACTTAATAATAATATCTCATCAACAAAGAAGATAAAGAGGAGGTTACTATACTCCTTCACCTTATCTTAAGACCTTTTTTGGATGCTGTTGCTGGAATGGAGAGGCCACACCAGTTTGACTTGATCTGGGATTACAGACTGTGTTAGTTCAAATTGCAACATATTTCTACTTTGTCCTTTCTCCCGCTTCATTTATGGTTAATGGCAGCTGTTCCTCATGGGCCTCATCAGAAAAAGGACTGTGTTCAAAAACCAGCACACCACTTTATCTGCAAAATTATTTATTGACACTTTTCACTTTAAAGTTTTGTGTATGAATAATCCCCTATTCTGTACAAGAGGTTTCATAGGAAGTGTCTGACAAAGTGAGTACCTAAACCCCTATTTCCTGGGTTTTATTCCAAAGCCTGAAGTGTCATTTTTCTAAGCACTCATCAGAGTGAAAAAGCATCAGCTCCTTCACTCTTGAGATGAACTGTACTACCAGAGGCTGTTTTTGCTATACTCACAGTCAGCAGCATCCCAGGCTGGAAGAGTGGGAGCTTTCAGTGCATCCAGCATGGATGGCTACACCTGATTGTACAGTCTGTTTATAGACAGGAGATGAGCTCCTAAGAGGTGTTTTTCTGACCTTTTGCTGAACTTAATGATGGGAGGACTCATTTTCTAGACTTTATGAGCTATTTTGATTTGACCTCCTTTGATTGGGAGGGGAGATTAGATAAGTGTTCTGAATATAGGCACCTGGGGTGTCAGTCACCTAAATACAGGCATGGAGTGACCTTTGAGATGCCCCAGAGCATCTGAACTACCTTCCTGTCTGTAATACATAGAACTTACCAGAGGCCCACAGCTCTCTGGAGCTGCAGCTAGAGAAGCAAGTTGGAATACTACAGAATTTTTTGTTCAGACAGTTGATTTTCACCTTATCCTGTGGATATCACTCACCTTGAACTTAGCCAAGAGGAATACTTGTGCACCTCTCTACAAGTTATAACCATTATATAAATACAAAAATTAACTTCTGCAATCCTCTTAGTGATGGAAGAGGTAGATGCTTTTGCTTTGGCTTTGGAATGTTCAAAAAAATCTCAGGCAAGCAAAGGAGAAAAGATCCTACCCATCTCTTCCTATCTAAGGCCTAACTCTTGGCTTTATCTTCAGCTATATAAACTGTTATGCCTTTGGTCAAAATCTATAAAGTCATGCCAGTTGGCTTGATGGGGATATGCCCAAAGCTTAACCAGATCACTTTCTTCAAATATAACAAGAAGACAAGGGCTGCATGTTGTATCTTCCAACATTAAGTTCTCCAAGCACTAAAGTACATCATGCAGTGACTAAGAATAGTCGTGCCATTAGAAATGTTCAGACAGTCAAAAGCCCAACTGCTACCTATGAACCAAATAAAAAAATTGCCTTCAAATTTATTTTAGGATGCAATATGATGCTTTTGATTCCCTTGTCCCTTGATCTGTTGAGTAAATTAGACCTGTTGTGGAGGAGCAGTGAAGATTTTGGTGAGAGATGATGTTCCCAGTGAAGTCTCTGGGGTGAATTTCCCTCTAACTTCTACTGGTGTGACATCAAAAGTAACCCTTAAGCCAATTAATTGAATTACACAAGTAAGTTACATTTCCTATACATATAGGGGGTATACCCTAGGCAAATACTTCCTAAATTGCACCTGGACAGCAGTGTTAATGAGGGCAAAAGAAATTTTTGGTATTAACAAGGGAGAAGCTTGGTTAATAATTCCTCCATAAAATGTGCATGATATGAATGATAGTGAATTCCTTACAGAATCAAAACACAAACAAAAATCCCTCTCTCTGTCCTCAGGGATGAAACCCATGACATTTAATCTATATAATTGTCAATCTACTATGTAAACATTCTTTTAAAAGTCTTTAAATTTGAATTTAATTGCAACCAGCTCTTGACTACATACATAATCTACCATAGACTACATAATCTATCATTGAATCAAATAATTATTATTACTGTTGGGAAATATGGAATTATGCAAGAGCCTAAGGGAGAACTGCATGACAGGTGAGAAACAAACAAATAAGGGTGGGGTAATCAATCTCCATATCATAAAATGATAGTGTTGCCCTAATAAATATGAATTCTCTTCCATTGCTTGATATGCTCCCTACTAAGCATGTCACTTAGCCTGTGGCATGCTTTAGTTTAGTTTAAAGTGGCACTACTATTAACAATTTAGCAAAATTATAATAGTTCCCTTTCATTTTCATAAAAGTAATTAAACTTATCAGTTTTCTTGTTATGCAACAAGTCAACCAACCAATAAATAGACAAAAAAAGTTCAATTTGTGGTACTTTTGAATTAGCATCCTATGCACCAGGGATTATTCAGATATGAGATTCTGAATTAATGATTTCTTTTAAATAAAAATTTTTTAAAGAGGAAATAAAAATGATATTGGAAAAGAAGCATTTCTGTCAGTTCCTGCATTGATAAAATTATAACTACAGGATAGCTACTAATACTTAATTGCAAACTCACAATTTTTTCAGATAAAGCTAGCCTGGTGAATCCGGAAGGAGAAAGAAATTTAAATTGCACTCCAATAAACAAATACCTTACCATAGTGAGAAGTGAATTGTGTGGTTGGGCAGACTGGGCTTTTCAAGGTACGTTGAACCTAGAGGATGCACTGAATGGAAGGATGCATTCTTCTTATGGAATGCAAATTAAGAACTCTGAAAGGAACTGTGCCAAGAAATCTGCATGGAGATAAAGAAATGAGTTAAGAGAGGAAATAATATTCTTGGAGATTTCATAATTTACATTGACCAAATCTCAATCCCCTCATGAATAGAAATGTTTAATATGTTTTAAAACTGGTCCTGATATATTATTCAGAGACAAGTGTAGAAGTCTGCATTTGATTTATGACTGCAAAGAATGAAAAGACAGAAAAATAGGCAGCCCCCAAAGCTATTTTGTCCAGGTGATACATTCCCCAGTCTGATTTGTAGTGTTCCATACGATGAGATTCCCTATCCTTTGAAGGTCAATTATGCCAGAACAAAAGACCAGCAGGGATGTTCTGCTTATCTTCTAGCCATATGCTGGCCTGCAAGGGGGACACCTGCAAACTCTGCTGCCTCACTCTATAAACAGGAGGGGAAAAATAGAGAGAGGTGTGTCAAACTCAGTTGATTTCACCTCATTACACCATGCTGCCAGAAGGCCTGGTTGCTTGGAGATATTATCCCTGTCCCACATCTGCTGGAGGAGGGAGAGGCACTGTGGTGTGAAAGAAGGGATTACAGGCAACCTTGCCCCTGATAAATCATAGCTGTGCTAATTACCAAAGAGGAGGAACAGCCTTGCTTTTGGTGGGTTGCAGCTGTGACTAATAAAGATACAAGTGATAAAAGGGGTAGGTTGGGTGGTCAGAGGAGTCTTTTGGTGGGAAGGAGCCTTTGGGTGATGAGGACTTGGTGGAAAAGAGCCTTCAGGCTATAGAGGGGCCTTGAAGGAGAAGAAAAGAACCAGACAGCCACAAAGAAGAACAAAACAAGGAAGAGAGTTACTACTGGGAAAAAGTTTTGCTGTGAGGTCAATCTGGGTCTGATGGAGATGGAGCCTGCAGTCCCAGTCAAGCTAGCAAAGCCTGTGTTCAGAGTCTGCAAGCCAATATTTGCAGCCACAGTACAGCAGGGGATAGCCAGCAGTCAGAGTCTGCAACTGGACACTACAGTAGGAGCTTGCTGCAGTCAGAGTCAGGATGGCCAAGTTATACAGAAGCATAAACTGGGACCCCTTTCCCACTGTTAAATGCCTGTGCCTTGGCTTCTTTCTATCCCTAATCAAAATTTTCAAGATAATTACCTTCAAGTACTCTTACATCCTTGATTTTATTCAGGCTTGTGTACTTTAGGTGCCTATATATATATATGCACAATTGAACATCTCACAAGCTGCCTGTCTTTGTCAGCCTGCTTTGCCCTTATTTTCTCAGTATAACAGCTGTTTTTAGCTGATCTTACTCTTTAGAAAATGAGCAGGATAGAAATTATCTTTCTCTTTTCATATACATTTGCAGGCAGCACAGCATGAGCAGGCAACAGGGCTTCTGCTGTAACAGTGAACACAGTTCTTACACTTAATTGGATGATTACAAGATTTGAAAGCAAGAAGATTCTCTTCAATCAATACAATTTCTAGGCAAGTATTTTCAACAGCTTTTTCAGATGCCATGAATTGGAAGTGAAGAGACCCCTCTCCTTTTGGGATCTGTGACCTCAGTGAATACTGAAACAAAAGCGCACCTGACCTTTAACTTTTGAAAATATTTATGGAGTAGGGTTTTGTTTTCAGTCTCTGGCCACATTTGATGGCAAATTAGATTTTTATTAATTTATGTTCTTTAATATTGAGGGCAGGAAGACAACTATCTGTCTCTGTATATAAACACTTCCCTGGAAATGAACAGATGAACAGATTTCAAACCTGTTTTTCCTCATGCTCATCTAATTAGCTTTCTTATATGAGAGGCGGTGATATTTCAACGAGTAAAAGATGCTGAGTTTCAAGTGAAAGTTTGCAGCTAACTCTTAAATAAATCTGTTATCTTATTTTGGAGACATATGGAACAAACTTTAGATTCACCCAAATTCCTTTAATTCCTCAATATATTTAAAACATGTAACAATTTATGTGGTAAAAGACCTCTAACATTGAGTCTGAAGTAGCTGGACCTGTGTGACTCATGAAAAGTAACACAAGAAGACAGGAATAAAATCTGGATTTTGGAACTCTAGCAGTGTTTTCAATAGCAGGAGTCTTGACTTCTTTTCAAACCAGTACCTGGGATTTTCTGCAAGCCTCTAACACCTCCCAGACCAGCAGAGGGGTAGTAACTCCTGCCTATGCAGTAAACTAAAGTGACAGAGCACCATCAAAACAGCACATTTGTCAAAGAAATATTTGAACATTTTACAATATTTAAAGAGAGCAAATGAATCTGTTTTGCCACAGCTGAAATGATTACTCACCCCACCACAAGTCTTGATGTCTGTTTTAGTGATAATCTCTGCAGCTTTGAAATACACAAAATAATGAGCAGCTGCTCTGGTTGATGAAATGCAGAAGCGAAGTTGAGGTACTAATCTCTCATAAAAAAATGTTTATTACACCTGGAATAAAAAGGCAATAAGGGATTATTGTTGATGCAGAACAAACCATAATAGTGATAAGAATAAAGTAAACATATTCATCCCCTTTCTTCCTGAAATCTCACTTTGCTACCTTTGTAGCAGACATTTGGATGATGTGTACATCCCTGTGGGTCTTGGGAGGGATGAACTGCTTTGCTTTCCAGTGCTGTATCTAGATGCAATGCCTTTACCTGTCCTGGTTTCATCTGGGGAAGAGTTAATTTTTTTCTTAGGAGCTGGCCCAGTGCAATGTTTTGGATGTAGTGTGAAAATGATGTTGATAACATGCTGATGTTTTAGGTGTTGCTCAATTGTGCTAAATCAAGGGCTTTCCATTTTTACATGCTCTGCCAGTGACCAGGTGTACATGAAAGAAGGGAGGGGCATGGCCAGGGCAGGAGCCTGAAACTGGACAGAGGGATGTTCCATACCATACAACAACATACTCAGTATAGAAATTGGGGAAATTGGCCAGAAAATGGCAATTGCTCTCGTGGGTAGGCTAAGCATTGATGTGACTGTGGTAAGTAAATGTATTGTAATCACTTGTTCTTCTCTCCATTGCAGGTGTCATTATCATTATTATAGCTATTAGATTGGACTTCATTTTAAATTTTAAATAACTTTTATCTCAACTAATGAAATTTACCATTTAATTTTTTTTATTTTTCTCCCCCTCCAGCAGCCAATGGAGAGGAGGGTTAGTGGCTGCATGGCACTTAGTTGTAAAAAGGGTTCAACCACAGCTCTGCACTCAATTATCTACTGGTTATGTTTTTGAACTACAAGTGATCTATGTCTGTTTTTCTTTTTATACCCATTAATTATTGTTATTCTAGCTAAAGCTTGCAAAGTTTTAAGCAGAGGAGTGTGCAAAGAATCTGCAAGGAAATTTGAAGAAGAAAGAAAAAGAAGCAAAGGCCTGTGAAATTAACCTGGCTGATCTAAGCCTTTCTTCATAAAGATTCCAACCCTTCACCATCTTGGTGGCCCTCCTTTGGACACTCTCTAATAGCTCAGTGTATTTTTTTATGTTGTGATGTGTCGTGGTTTGAAGGACAGATGTTTGCTAAGGAAGGCAGGAGCCTCCCTGTGAATGGAGAATTTAAACCCCCTCCCTCCAAATTATTATAAATTTGAATTTAAGGGGGCTCTCAGGCAAAGATATGGGAATAGGAATGACAGTTCTTTATTAGGAGAACTAAAATAAACAACAAGACAAAAAAACCTCATGCAGTAAGACAAACAAATAAACAAACCCACTGACAGCCAGGATACATCCTGACACCCTGTGGTGCAGGGTGTTGGTGGCAGTGCCATTCCATGGTGGCTGCAGTCCCAGTGGCAGATGTGGCTCTGTTGAAGTGATGCTCCTGGAGAAAGAGTGGAGTTCTTTCATTGAAGGTCCAGTGGTAAGAGCTGGGCCTGGTCTGCCTCTGGGAATCCAGTGAAAAGGCTGCCTTGGTGTTCCAACTCCCAGATTTTATCCAGGTAGGAATACTTAGCTCCTCCTCCTGGTTGGATCATTTCCCAGTGGGATGATGGAATTCTATCAGTGAGACTCAATGGCCCATGAGCAGATCTGTCCCAGGAGGTAGGCTGGGTTGTGGAAGAGATCAGAAAACTGCCCCAGCAGGTTTATTGACAGTTGGCCATTGACAGACAATTACACCACCCCCCACACCCCAGATTCATCGGATGGTGATGGAATACACAGTTTTGGTTACATTTTGCACTGCAGCCCATGACATGATGCCCAAATCTGCACACAGGAGTTGAGGTGAAGCCACCCCAGTGCAGAGCAGCGTGGGACAATGCCCTCCCTTGTCCAGCTGATCTCCCAGTCTGTCTGTACACCCAGGATTTCCCTGCACCAGGTGCCGAGTCCAGCACTAACACTTGTTAAACTTCACATGGTTTTAAAGGGACTGACACTCCTTGTGTAACAGGTTGCTGCCCAGAGGGCAGAGGTTACAGCAAACACAAGTGAACACACTGACTGAAAGCTCTGCAGACATTCCCACTCTCAAACACAGTGGCCCAGATGGATTTGGATTTTTGCTGACATACACATCGCATCATGGCCAGTTTTCAGCTGGCATAGATATACCAGTTGCTTCCTGCCCTCACAATTTGCTGGGAGAGGTAGAGGTAAGAGAGATGGACACAATGCAGATCTTTGTTGTACTTTTAGCTGGTTTAAGAGTCTGTTGGTGTTAGTTCATGCTGAGTAATCAATTCAGACACAGGGGGCTGTGAATTCTCTCTTTTCCTGCACTGAGTAGGAACTGGGTACAGGGTAGAATCTATCTTGTGGTTACTCAGTCAGGGCAATGGAAGTGAATTGCAGAGGATGACTACTTCTATTTGAGAATTTGATTTATAATCCCTTTTGTTACATTTTTTTTTAAAGATAGTTCACATAAAGTCCACATATAAATCTTTAAAAATTCATTGTTGTCCTATAAATCATCTGTGTACATGATGGGTTCTGTAGAGAAACAGATACTTTAAGACTAAAGTGAAAGTTGAATTTAGGAAAGCTCTGTGTACCTCTTCTATACTCTTATACCTTGTGATATACTTGAAAGCAATTTAAATAATGTAAGAAAGAGAACAAAATAACACCATTGCTTTTTAGGATAAGCACTGAATATAAATGATCATGCCAACATTGCTACACTTGATGCTTTATCCAGAGTTTCAAACCCATCAGGATTTTACATTTATTAGAGATTAATGGAAGGATGAGGTGAAACACGATGGTGTTTCAACCAGAAGCAGGGCAATTGTCAGAGGATGCTCTCTGTGCATGTGTGTATCATATCACCTCCTAGAAGGAATCAATCAAAAGTGAAAAACAATCCCAAATAGCATGGTCCTAACTGCAGTAGAGCTGGGATAGAACCACAGGTTGTGCAAATTTGCAAAGCTCAGTGATTTGCTGAGTTACAAAAACAGGGGATCTACCTATTTGTAGTTTATTTTTTTAAATGTGTGTTTGCAAATTACAGAAGTGTTAAGTTCAGTAGGCCTGATTTTCTTCTCACTTGTCAGTGTCAATCAGGGAGATCTTCACTGAATTTACTTAACACGCTTCTTTCTGCCCTCTGGCTCCTCTGTAGCTAGTCCTAATTAAAACTGTGCAAAGAGTTGGCTGGGTAAGTCATTCTCTAAAAAATAGGATTAAAAAAATATTTTAAAATCTTAGATTGAATAAAGGAACTGAGATGCCATATTGTGCCAAAGAGGTCTTATCTTGGCTTGAAACTGAGGACATGTTTATCTAAGTAGCAAAGACTTAAATGGCTTCCAGGCTTGAGTGGTGTAAGCAGAGATTCAGAGACATCCTCTCTGTACTCCAAGTCAGGTAAGAAGCAGTCTGGATATGCACCTCCCAGATGCTGCAGGATATTCCAGTGTTTGAGGTGTATGCAAAAACCGGGAACACCTGCTTGAAGTTTGCTATCAGCATCTGATTCTTTACATGTTGTCTCCCAGAAAATAATGTGTTAATTTGGAAATGTCAAAAAAAAATATTTCAGTGTTCTGTAAAGTTTTTTGTTTCTGTTTGTTTGGGTTTTTGCC
The DNA here is from genome assembly GCA_018697195.1 of Certhia americana. NCBI lineage: Eukaryota > Metazoa > Chordata > Aves > Passeriformes > Certhiidae > Certhia > Certhia americana. The sequence continues at coordinate 6,010,308 of CM031879.1, forward strand.
ATACATAAATGTAACAGTGGTGGTTTGGTTCCCTGAAAACCTCTTTCATGTAGGAGAAATAAGTAATTTGCTAGGGTTGTCTTTTTTTTTTTTTTTTTTTTTTTTTTTCCCTTGAGTAATAGTAATTTGCATCTGTGTAAAGCAGAAAAAAAGAGCAATGAGATTATGCTGACAAGTGCCTGATACAAGCAAGAGGAGAATGGGAACTGACTGACTGATGGAACCAGACAGTACCTCTCAGCTCAAGTAAGTAAAGGTCCATTATTCCTGGGCTGCTGCATCAGCAAAGCAATTAAATTAAGGAATCCTACAGACTTCCCACATACTTAAAATGAACTAAACCAGATTGAATGTAGAGCATTACACACCAGGGGAGGAGAATAAGAAGGGTGGGGTTAGAAAATGAAAATCCCAGGGTACAAAACAAAGAGAAGTAAAATTCTCAGCCATAGGAAATGATTATTATGATAGAGAAGAAGAAATGCTATTGCTGCTTGGAGGATTTCAATTCTATTTTATGAACCCTGGTTTGTATTTATACCTTCTGAGATCTCTGCTAAGATAACTGTGCTCAGTTCTCCATGTAAGTGTTTTCTTAGACCATTCGTGCCTATATGGGTCGAATGTGTTGCTAGTTAAGAGTGGGGATACACAAATATCTGTCTGCTCCATAAATAAATACTGTATGCCCTGTTTGTGAGGACTGACCAATATCAGCTTTTCTCTTTGAGCTGTGAAGCTTCAAGCGTCTGCCTTCAAGCTGCATGACTCCTTCTGGGACTTCTCTGAATCCAAGTAATCTCCTTGAGCAATGGATTCATTTGATGGTTAACAGTAATGCTGCCAAGAAGAGATTTGTCATATCTTCAGGCTAAGAGGAGGAATTCTGCAGTACTAGCTAACTCTTCTCCACAGGGGAAATCAGCATATTCTTCTGGTTATTGCTGCAGTCCTATGATCAATATATTTGTTCACGTTTAATGCTACATGTGAAAATCAGCATTCTCATTCTGAAAACAGCTGCAAGCAAACAGTGACCTATATATAGGATTTGTCTTCTTTCCAGATTTATTCTTAACAGAACTTATGAGGAATTAATTGTAAATAGCTGGATTTGAAGGTGTCTTGGTTTTTCTTGGAGAAAAGTTGGCATTTAAATCTAATTCTGCCTAGCTAGTCAATAACAATGTTCTTAGCTTCTGAAACTTGGACAGATTTATAGCTTCAGCAAACTTTCACACTGCCATTTTTAAATACACATCATATATTTCACAGATCTTCTCAGCAAAATTTTTAGACGTGCCAACGTGATTTAGAAGTCTAGGATATATTTAAATATGACTGAAGAATTTGGGAAAACAAACCCCAGAGACTTCCAGTAAGATTTAGACCATCCAAAAGTTAATTTCCAAAATGTGACATGTGCCTAGATGTAAAACTATTCAATGCTCTGATACATATGACAAAGATATTAATCTTAAGAGCCCACTGTCTAAAACCAGTGGATGATTGAAGACATTGATAACTCCCTACTGCAAGAGCCTTTCAAGTCCATATATTTGTGGTATTCAGTATATGAAAACCAGTGAAACACAGACAGTGCTGGGAAGATCCCTGAATCTCGTGCACATCACCTGGGGTAACAAGCAGAGCACAGGTCTCTAACCCAGCCCAGTGTAGCAACAGTTCTCACATACCCACATACAGGGATAAAGAGTAAGAAATGTGTTTCTGGTTTCCCAATAGCTTGATTGTATTCAGTTGAGGTAGAAAGTCTGTTTAGGCTCAAATGCCCCCATTTGCTGAAAGAGATGGACTTACAGCTGTCATGTGTGAGGAATTTTTAGTACCATCAGGAAAAGGATCTCTGAACTCCTTCTGAAGGTTGTTCGCTGCAAATGGGACCACTAAGAGATGACTGAGATGGAAATAAGAAGTTGGGAGAAGCCTTTAACTCAAGTAGCTAAAGCAGATCTCAGCAGACCCCTTACCCAAAGCTTACCTAGGGGATGGGAATCAATGTCTATTCACAAAGTAAGGGACTTTTTGTTTTGAGGTGTCTCTCCTATCTCCATTGACTCTTTCCAAGCTGCTGGGTTAAAGACCACCTCCATAGGGTTCCAGAACTCAGTGAGTGCTGCAGCCAGGGAAATCCTCCTTCAGAAGTAATGTTTTTCGTTCTTTCACTTTTTTTTTCTTTCTTGTTTAGGACTTAGCTTGATGCAGGTTGGGACTAAGCCTGCAAGCTGTCTGCTGGATATTTTTGTCAGTTCCACAACTGCAGTAAGAGCTGTAAAATGATCAAATACCTCAAATTTCTCACAGTGTCCACAAAGACTACTGAAGCTCACAGCTCTTGAAAAGGCTTTCAAGGACCCTGGAAGCCCTGAGGATACTTGAATGGAGCTAGGCTTTTAGACTGAACTGTAGAAAGCCTCAGTTCCTGCAAACCCACTGAAATCTGAAGTGCCTCTTTTTGCTTACTGCTCCAGACTCTCAGATCCTGGGAGCCTGTCTCATGGCTTCAAGCCACAACTAAACAGCATAATCCACCTGGATGTTTTAACAAAGCCTTAGGAAGGCTGTCACATTCAGCTCTAGATGGATCCTCCTTACAACAACAGGATGTTTTGGGCAAAATTTCTGCAGCTCAATGAGTACTAAAAACCTATTCAAACACCAGGCCCAAAGTTTTATGGAAAAACTGGACTGAAGCTTATTAAGTTGCAGCCACCTTTATAATGCTGCCTGATGCTTTTCATTATGTTTTCACAGCACTTGGAAAAGAGAAGAGTTGGAATATATACAATGTGAGATGAAAAGATTGCAAACATTAAGCTGACCTATACCCCTTTATTTACCTTTGTTATTTATACTTAGTGCTAATTAGTTCTAAAAATTCTCATATTTTTACCTGCAGGATTTTTTTGAATTGCCTTTTCCTGTAGATATTTGAATTGGATGACTGCTTGAGTTACACAGCATGTAAGTCTCTGAATGGTTATGAATTAATAGGAATGTGGACAGAACTGTGCACCGTTATGCTTTTGCACAAAGTTAATTCGCACAGCTTTTATCTTCCTGAGATCTTTGCTGAATTTAGATTTTAGGATCACAGCTAATCCTGGAAATAATTTCCAGGTACAGTGAAGATGACAAAATCATTAGGTATAGTCAGCAAGGCACTACCAAGTAGAAGTCATGCTTGACCAACCTGATACATATCTGGGGTGAAGTGACCAACCTCTTGGATGAGAGGAAGACAGAGGGTATGGGTATTGTCTGCCTGGATTTCAGTGAGACCTTTGAGAGTGTCTCCCATGAGACCCTCACAGAGAAGCTTTTGATGCAGACTTGGGTGAGCAGACAGTGAGGTGGATTAAAAATGGGCTGAATTTCTGGGTCTAGGGAGTGGTGTTCCACAAATCTAGCTGGAGACAGTGGCTAACAGAGTCCCTCAGTGACCAGTACTGGGTGCAGTCCTGTTAAACCTCTGGATGACAGGGCAGAGTGTAGCCTCAGCGAGTTTGCTGGTGACACCAAACTGGGAGGAGTGGCTGTTACACTAGAGGGTCGTGCTGCCATCCAGAATGACCTCAACAGGTTGGAGAAATGGGTCAACAGGAATGTCTTAAGGTTCAACAAAGGGAATTGTGAAGTCTTGCACCCCCATGTACCAGTGTATGATGGTGGCCTCTTCAGTGGAAAGAAGCTTGGCAGAAAAGGACCTGGAAGTTCTGGTGGACACCAGGTTCAACATGATACTCTCAGTATCAAAGTAAATATTTGTACAGATTCCATTTAGATATCTATTATATATCACACAATTTTATAGGGTAGGTCTAAATTGGCCTAAGGGCCATCATTCAGTCCCCAAATCTAGTTAACACTGTACTGCATCTTCGTTTTCATATTCAGCTCTTCTGAAGTTGCTATTAATTCCTCCTACAAGTTTTCAGAAGAAAAGACCTTTTCTTAATAACAAAATACTGATCTGAAAATGTTTCATAATATTTTTTAGGGTAGGATAATTTCACCTGGGCATGTTCCAAGGAAACTTTTCTTGGACGAGTTTCATTTTTTAAAGTGAAGAATCACTGTGCAAATCTGTTTCATCTTCTAAAATTTAAAGACCATTTACATAAGGATAATCAGGGAAAGGACAGAGTGATCAGGATTGCAAGTGTCTGAAAATAAAGATAAGACCAGATCTAGATCTACTGGTATGAGCTTTCTGTGTGGTGCACCTCAGATGATAGAAAGCAGCTGTAAAGTGGTATAGCCAGCATTTGTGATTCACTGCGTCAGTGGAGCAATGCCAAAGAGTTCTGGTGTATCAACAAATCCAGGGCAAGTGGCAGCTGCATCCTTCTAGACAGATAAAGCTGCTTCTGCTGCAAGCAGTGCAAAGAAAACATTTGCATGTACACAGTAGGGTATTTGTTTGCACGTGTACATGCGTGTGTGTTTACACGTACACACTCACAATTCTGAGAGCGTGGTGGGCCCGGTAATACCATCTGGTGTTAAAATTACCCATCATCTCTGCTGATAAGAGCAGTTGCCTACAGTCTTGCTAAATATTAGTCAGAAAGCTGAAGTCCTCCACATCATCAATAATCCTTCTTGGAACTCAGGCAGAATAAAGGAGGAAAATTACAAACAAAACAAAATCCAGATGCACATATTAGGTAAAAAATTCTGTTGTGTCTGGGCGCATGAAGGAGAGATTGGAACACATTGTCTCTAAGTGGATGCTGGGACTGGGAGATAGTGTAAAATGGAGAAAGTACCATGAAGGGATGGAGGTTCAGGGAAGTGAGACAGTTTGGAAAATTGTTGCAAGTACATTTGCTGGTGTATTTGGGGGGTTAGCATGAGAATCTGGAATATGTATAGATAGGGTGGTTTAGAGCTGCAGAAAATATAGAATAAGATTTAACATAAAAGTACAACAAAGAAAGATCTTAGGGTAGTAGGGGAAAAGGCAATCATAGCAGGGGCTCAGAAAAAAAGATTGGCCCAGAAGACACAGAAGGGGAAGGAAGTGTGGGGACAGGTCAGTATTGGATGGGCCTATGGTCCAGTAACAGGCTTCAGTTGGGTTCAGGTATGTGAGAATGTAAAAAAGTGGAGGTTTCAAGGAAGAGTAAATATAAAACTGACTGGGCAAAGAGATAGGAAGTGTTTGGGTCATAGCTGTTTGCTTTGTGGGAAAGGATGGATGGGCCAGTCAAGCACAGATTATCTTTGCTGGGACTGAAGTATGCTCAGGAGAGAGTGCTACTGCTAATTCCAGTTGTTGGGCTCAGACTAATCTCTCTTAAGCATCCATGAACTGTTGGGGTTTTCCCTGAGACTTTTAATTTGCTCATCTCCTTGTAGATTTTCTTGTATACACTGAGTAGAACAGACCAAATTTCATAACCCTCCACAAAATATTTTAGAATTATCTAATATTTCTAAAAAAAATGTTCTTCCTGATTTCTTTCCCTATATTGAACAACAGTATTCTCAGTACAGGCTTAACTGTTTCGATTCAAACAAATTAGTTCTGACTCTGCCTGGATAGCCCTAGCAGGGAAAAACCCTTAATCAAGATGTTTAGCAAAGAGACACTAATAAAAGATCCTGAAAGAGGGAGTATCAAGCATCACTAATTACAGGAAATGCTGGAATATTTATAGACACATACACAGATATTTGTAGAACAACCTCTAGGCTTTAAACTTTCCTGGCCTAATCTCAGCGGAGAGACCCTTTCAAGTGATAACCTAAATATTTTGGTTCAGTATGTTTATAAGCAACCCATGGATTTCCTTGAAAAAAATGAATGGAGTCTGGCACATGTTTAGGGTCGTGGCTGACTGTACATTTTATTCATTAGGGAGTATATTTTGCTATAAATACTTTCTTTATTTGTTTGGAAGAAACTGAATTTTGACTTTGATTTTTTGAAAGATAAAGCTGAAGCAATCATTTACAGTCATGTTTTATTATCTGCTGGAGCTTCAACTAATGCCTAATCCAATGACTGAAAAAAAGATTTTTGATTCAGAAACCATTTATTTTCTCATATTACCTATAATGTGACACTTTAGGGAGTTCTTTGCAGCAAAACTCAGAGAAGTTGCACTAGAAGAAAATTTGGCTTGATTTAGGTTTTTGAGCATTAGAATCCTTCATACTGACCTAACAATTATCCACAGTAATTCAAAACATACTCAAAATGTCTGTAATTTCACATTCATCCCTAAAAGCTGCATTTAGGTTTGGTGTATGGTATGAAAACACAAATCCCCAGCTATGGAAAGCCAGTGATTTTGTGGTGATAACCAGGTGCTTAATAAAACAGTCTTTTACAAGCAGAACTCATTCACAGGAATTACGTGAGTTTTTCCAATTATATAAGAGCTGGAAAACTGTTGTTTTGAGCATTAAATCTTATTATAGATTACTGTGGATTATAGAAAAAAGAGCCTTCTTTCCCTCTACACTTAGTTTGCCTTCTGGTAGGAAAGGAATGCTGTTATTCACAAACATTTAAGCCATGATTATGATGCCCATGAATCTGTAACCTCCCTTTCAAACACAGGCATCAGGAAAGGGGCTGTGTTGATTCATCTGGCCGGAGGTAAGGGCTATATTCCCTGTTACAGAACGCCATTCTGTGCCCCAGGAGCAAACCCTGCAGCTGAGGCACATCTTCAGGTAAATCTCCAGAGTATGACATTTACTGAGGAGTTACCAGGAAATGACCACTTAGGACATGAAACCAAAGAGTTGAAAAAATATTCAGATGCTGGCTTCTTGGAGAGTCTTAACCACTCCACTGAACTTTGTGAAAACTTTTCACCATCTGCAATCTTGGACCATGATCTTTTGGGGTACACATAAGTTTCTCTAAATTGCTTGCCAAGAGAAAGCACAGCACCAGATTTGCTACTACTCAGCTAGGTGTTTATCATGATACTCTACTTCAACTGTGTCCTGATGCTGTTAGGCATCGTCTTAATAGATAAATAAAGATAAATAAATAAATTGGTGTCATCTCGGAGGTTTAGTTGCACCTGCAGTTTATAGGTAAAAAAAATCACCTTGCAAGCAAGTTTCTTAAAGCAAAGTCCCCAAACCCCCATAACTCTTCCAAATTATAAACCTCAGGAGAAATTAGAAATGGTAACAAATAGCAGTAGTGAAAATATTGTATCTTGAAAATATTACAGGTCCCCTACTATTCTTTAAGTCAAGCAAATATAGGAAAAAAGTAGGCTTTGATGTTTCTTTTACTGCTTACATGCACCATAAAATAAAATGTTTGCAAAATACTAGTATTAAATGATAAATGAGGTAATTTAGAGCACAAATAATACTTTATTTATCAGAAGTAAAATAATATAGATTAACCCTTACAACTTCTGTACCAATCTGCCATTTGGAGTAAATAGAAAAATAAAATATTTCCTTAAAAACACTCAGATGATTTGTTTCAGGGCTCATAAAGATCTTTTATGAACAGCAGTTTAGTAATACCTAATGTTAAGTAATACCAGTGGTGCTGTAACTATTCTAGACTATGGATGCCAAAGAAATAATGTTTAGAGAGTTTTATTAGACTGATCTAATTGAAAAATGAGATCTGCTGTGGGGCACAGAAACATTTTGAGGCTTGTCTACTTTTTTTCCCTACTTATGTGATGCTATAGTTGCATATATTGCTTTAAAAGGCACAAAACTGCTGAGGGCAGGCAAAATATCTTTAGGCCTTTCGAGGCTGAGTTCTTACCTTGAGCTTATGTGTGCACCCAGAGGATGGCCACGGCAGGTTTGCCTCCCATCCCAGGTGTGCTGGGCAGCCTGGCCACCTTCCCCTTCTCCCTGGGCAGCTGCACACTGGAGGAAGTCTCCTGCCATGGGACATGTTCCAGGAGAGGTGCATGGGGTTGCTCCTTTCACGTTGGTGCTCTCAGAGTACCTGAGTGAGCAGGGTGGGTAGATTGGACCCCTTCATGCTTGGAAGAGTGCTTGGATGTATTTTGGAAACAGTATTTGAATATCTGCTATGCCGTGTTCTGATCCTTAAAAAAACATTCTGTCATGATGCACACTTTGGCTGTAGTTACACTTTTCACATGCTGTGATAAAATTTCATCATTAATTAACAGTATCCCTTGCTACTCTGCATTCTCTACTGATTCCTGCCCTGCATTTTATACTGTATGCTTGTAACCATCTATACAACACTTATCATGCTGAAATCAGAGTCCATGACTATGCTTCCTACCTCAAAGACTTAGAAAAAGCCCTAACACTGGTTATAAAGGTGCTGTGGTGGCTTCAATGACTTGCTGTGCTGGAAAATCTGAAGCAGAAAAATAGCCATGCTACCCAAGATAGGTAGACTGTTTATGCTGGGAGTAGGATTCAACTCATTCTAAGACAGATTTATAGTAGGAAAAATGAATCACACTCAAAAACTTTCTTTTCTCTCCTCTCCTGAGTATGAAAAATATGTTTAAAATGTGTCTTACCTAGATGCCACTGATATCTGCTGTGTCTTTTTGTAATTTATTACATACAGAGCAACATATGTCAGCTCCAGCAAACAAGATATTTATTTATCAAATAAATGATTAAATATATTCATCACTCTTCTTTGAGAAATACTGGGACATTTAAGTCAGGCACTTGAAAGCTGCATTATAGTAACAGAAACTGTAAGTGATAGCAATAATGCTGGAAAGCTTTTATCAAATTAAGTGAAGGGTTTGGATCAGCTCCCAGCAGCTACAGCTTCATTTCTCAGAAACCAGCAGCTGGTTACCTGCAGCACCTTTGCTTGCTGTTCCAGCAGAGTCCTCATGTCCTGAACGGATGCTGGGAATTGCTTCCAGGCTCTGATCAGTCCTGTAGATTAAGTCTCACACAGCTGTGCATGGGTATGGATTAATCCTTTCATTGAAGCACTGGGATTTGAAATAGAAGTTGTTAATTTTCATTGACAGTAACTTGGCAGTGAGGAGACAGGCAGATCCCTTCTCCTCCATTAGTAGTTCTTGTTTCTCCTGTTTTATTAAAACAGCTCATCATATTTGTAAGCTTCAATGAACAATTCTTCTTAACATACTCCCACACAAGGATCCATTGAACAACTTGCATTGTCTCAGCTATTTTAAGGATAAACATTTCTTTAGGAGTGCTCATGAAACCTGCAATTGGTAAAGTTTCAGAACCAATAAATATCACCTTCTTCAGTCCATTATAGGGGGTAATTTCTTTGCTACTTGCAAAGATACAAGTTAGGAGGAATAACTTAAAAGCTATGTCAGAAAACTAGGATAGTATAGTAGGATCTTGGCTCAGGAGTATGTTAAAAACCATCTTCATTCCTGGAAGGAATGTTAGATGAAAAAATATTAATCAGTTACTAATGATACAAGTAACCTTTTAAAATTAAGAAGTCACCTTTCTCTGGATTTCTTATGTGTTCGGTTTTTTTTCATACTACTTCAGGACAAACAATATTTATCTAAATCAGGCAAGATGTTAAAAGAATTCAAATGGATAATACAGTGAGAATTTACTAAAAAAAGATTGTGTAGAGACCAATTTTCTGAAGTGCCCTGCTCCCTTAAACTTATTCCAGCTGTAAAATAGGATTCAGGGATGACTTGGACTTCTGGGAGCCTTGCATCTCTAATAATTGGTGGGAGTAAGGCTCCTCCATCTCTGAAAGTGTATTGCATTCCAGCTACCTTAGGTAGCTCTAATGTAATTTGCTTGGATGCAAAAAGCAGTATAGTAGGTTTGCATGGCAGCTTGCCCAGACTAATATAGCAACTTCTAGACGTTAATTAGTCACACTGGAGCTCCACAATACAGCTTGTTTGTTCAGCACATGCTCAGGTATCTTCATGCTGCATGGCTTTATGACATATAGATACAAACCTGAGTACTTCTAAAATTGTAATTTCTTGCCTGAGAGAAAATTAACGTAAAATACCCATGCAGATTCCACGTTTTGTAGCTACCTGCTGATTTCCAGATCAGGTGCTCTCAGTCAGGGCCAAACCTCCCTCCATCAGCAGGGAACTTTCGACAGGAGGTGTGAGATGAAACACTTTTTAGCTCTTGCCGTGCCATGCTGTTAAAGTGGGAGACATAAACCCCAACTCTGTCCTACATTGCTCTGTTGATGTTGCAGAACTAACTCAAATGAAGCATAATTTAAACATATTTAGAGGAAAGGTTGCCTTGAGTAACTGATTCCCAGCAGAAGCTGTGGGAAGAATCCACCATAAATCCTTTCTATCTTATAATTTGAGGAATATCTGTACCCAGCATCCAATTTGGAAGCAGAGCTGCAGATAGTGGGAAGCTGTAAGAGATCAGACTGCATCCAGTCTTATTCTAGATCAGCTCTGTTTGGGATGGATCAGTTAGGAGTTCAGCTTCTCCACTGGAGTTATGGTTAGATACAAACTCAGAGAAGCAAAAAAGTGACCCACATTTTTCACTCCTTTTTGCAGCTTTCAAAAGTCCCATCTGTTGCCTTCTCCCTGTTCTTTAAACTAGAAATAATAACAAGTGTAATGCTTAAAAAGACAATATTTTGAGGAAGAGAGGGCAGTTTCTATTTGGCCCTTTGTCATGTGTAATTCCACATTTCTCTTCTCTGTGCGTGTAACACTGGTGAAAGGTGCCAGACTGACATGTTTGAGGAATGAATAACTCTTTTTATGCACAGTTGGAGTCTGAATACATCAGAGGTTTTGGGCTAGCAAATCTCCTTAATCCTGAGAAGTAAATCGCTAAAAGACGTTGTTGGTAAATGTTAATTATTTTCCCTGAGATGGAACTCAAAATCAGAGAGGAAGGAGATAAAGAAATATGGACATGCCTGATAATTCTGAACATATCACCAGGAAAGGCCTCTCTGCCAGGATGATAAGGGAGTGTCCTGATCTCTCATCTTGTTTTGAATATGCCTACCAATTTCCTATCAAATGTCACAGCCTCCAACCACTCTGCACGTAACCCACAAAACACAAAACAGCAAAAAATTAGCCTTTAGCTCCTTGGGGGTGCATTTCCTTTGAAGGCAAAACAACTGTGACAGTTTTTCTTAAAATATGAATTTTCTAGTCATGAAAAACAGCAGTTCAGATTTCTAAAAATAAATGTCATCTTTGCATGCCAGAGCTGAGAGGTCTAAAGGAATGTGCCAATTAATTGACTAGGGAATTTAAAAAAGGGAACCTGTCAGATGGATGCATCTGGACTGTAGATCAGGGAGAAAGGAAGATGGAGAGCAATGTGTGTGCTGGCATTTCTAACCAATCATGCAGCTTGGGGTAGGCACTCTGAGCCAGGTGATATTAATGGGGAAGGAGCTATTGCTCCCCTTCCTCTCTCCTTTGCCAGTCTTAACTGACTCATTGCTTTGGAAATTCTTGGCTAACATATTCATTCATTTCTCACAGAAACTAAGTGTTGCAGCTAGAAATAAAACAGAAGACGGCTAGTAGCGACGTATCTATGGAGAATTCATAATGCATGATTTCACGTCTCAGAAACTTCAGAAAAGTTAAAATTTATTCCTTTTCCTTCTCTGCAATATGTCTAATACTTCTGGTATAAAAACCTGCATGATCCAACTGCTCATATTAACAGCACTATTGAGAAATGTTTAGTGGTTATGAACCCTTCACGCCAGAACTCACAATAACCAAGACACTGGGACCAACTGCACACCTGACAGAGGAAGAATGGGTCACCCTCAATACAGCAGGGAGTATAAAGACTGATTTGTTTGGTGTCTGTGCCCTTAACACTCTCCCTTTGCAGCTCAAACAGCTTTTAGCTCCTTCCTGATTCCTCTACAGGTTTTCTTGGTGAATATGAGGCCATGCACTGGCTTTTCAAAATTATGAATGGTTGAATACTAGAGCAGTACCTGTGTTAAATGGCTCTGGGTTCCCTCTCTCCCAGTGCTTAAGAAGCTGAGTTTTACCATGGTGGTGAAACTCCTTTGAGTCTCTTACCTATCTTAACCAACATTTTTTTATCAAATACTTGTGAATCTATCCTTGGACTAGGATAACACCTGTACTCCAGTAGAATTAAGTAGCTTTTTAGCAGACTAATTTAGCATCTCATGTATTAAATTCATGTTATTCTGAGCAGGTGTCAGAATGTTTTTTACTGTCAAACACTTGGACAGCTTAAGACTACCTTTGGTGATGATACATTGTCTTTCAGCCCAGAAAATCCCCAGCACAACTGTTTCTCCTTGCAAAACTGACTTTTTAAGAGAAGTTTTTATAGTACATAGATACTACATAGATAAGTAACTTCAGTATCAGCTCCAAAACAAATTCCCCATCAACCACAAATATTTTGAATGCAAAAATTCTTTATGTCAGTTGTGATTGATGATGTCTGAATGCAGGTACCCTTCTTCTCTAGGCCTTCTTTACTTTCAGATGACTGGATTGCTGACTGTCAGCTCTCATAATGCACAATCCTCAAGGGATTTATGATCCCTCACAGGAGTCAGAGTTTGCTCTAAAGAGAATTTTTGCAGAGGAGAAATGGACCAAGAAGAATTAGGGAGTCACTTTCCAAAAGGCACTGAAGGAATATTTCTGACAAAACCTTTTTTCTTTTCACTTTAGAAAAATATTTTGAATTTTGGGGGTAGACCCATTTCTGACATCCAGCCAGCATATTTGTGGATGTTTTTCTCATTAATTATTCAGTTTTCCTGTGCATCCTTCTTGCCAACAAAACTCTTAGGTTGGAGACAGATATCTGAATACTTTGCAAAGACAGTCTGCACTGACAGCATAGAGAGCATGATGGAGTCAGCCAACTCAACCAGCTGCCATAGTGCTGAGCTGTCCACAAACACAGAAACATTCCAGAGATGGAGTTATGACTGCAAGAGTCTCACAGTCAGCGTACTAATTTGGTTTAGAGGAGTAATGTGTCTGATGCCATATGGTGGAGCTAATCTTGTTTATCACTGCTTCACTGCCCCATCCATTTGAATCGTAGTAGGAATTATCACACAAATAGCTACTGCTGAGACCTTCTGCAGAGACAGAGACAGGCCTGAGTGGTCTGGGGAGTTCGCAGGAGAGTGCAGTTGGGGACTGAATACAGAGAAGAAAGATCATCCCACCCAGCGTGAGATAGATACATAGCTCAAATCTGAAAGAGACTTCTAGTGGACCTAGTAAACTGTTTTTTTTTCATTTCACCTCCAGATTTCTAAATTTTAGTCAGAATATTTTATTAATTATTGAAGGTTTATCTGTAATGTATTTTTTGACAAATTCCTATATACTCATGCAGATTGAGTCCAGTCTAATTCCTTAATGGTTACAGATTTCCTGTTCATGCCTGTCAGGTTTATTTACAATGCAGTAATTACGCTGCCTCATCTCCCCAGTACCCTACCTTTGCAGCAGTTCACGTTATTTCACTGCCCACCTTGGGCATCTGTGCTGAGTTTGATGCTCATCTCAATTATCAACAGCAGATTAGCCACTGACCACAGACACTGCCTTTGAAAGGTCCATGCCTTGAAGAATTGATTGGCAAAGTAGATGCTAGATTGAGTGTGGAAGCAAAACACCTTTTTGTTGGACTTGACAAGTATTTGAACACACTCTAATGGCTTTTGGGTACAGTCTTGACTGGCAGCAGAGTTTCATCCTTTACAATTTTGCTGTCACCTTTTTATTCTCATGTATTTAAAGAGGTCCAGAATTACTCCCAGTGTGAGGTTTGCCTCTGACTCTACTGAGAGCAGACACTCACCCTCTGTGGTTCAGTAGCTACTGGAAGAGTGTGTCAGGGTACCTGCTAGAAGAGGGATGTCAGCTCCTGTGCCTGCTTAGTTCCATCAGGAACTGGTGTATGCAGCAGCTAATTCACTGCTTGAACACCTTGATTCTAAAGGGTGAACCTTTATAAAACCTTCCTTTTCACACTCCACCATGAGTCATGTTAGGAAGACTGCAGGGTGCCAGCTTTCTAGTGTTGGTAAGAAGCAGAGCAGTGTTCACACTTCCTGAAGCATTAGTCATTCAAATCCACCCTCAGTCTTTCTTCTGTCATACATTTATTTGTTCATGAGCAGGTAAGCTCAGAATAAGTTAGAATCTCTTCTTGGAAAGATGGAGCCATGTAAAACAAGCTTGTGCAAGGTTTAAAATGGAAATCCTGCAACTCCACTGTTGTGTGTTTCAATTTTACCTGTGGCACCTGTAAAGCTATCAGTTTGGAAGAAACCTGAAAGCAAAAGCTGTTTGCATGCTTTTGAGAAGTTTTCCTTCTCATTCTTCTATTATAAGGAAGAGACTATCCCAATAATTGAGAGAAAGGATAAAGTTCAACCATGCAAACCAATCCTCCTCTTCTGTTCTTCTTGACACCCACTTGGATTTCACTCCTGAAGCTTAGTTACAGACTGTGTAATCACTACACATAATACACCAGCTGGAAAGAGAGCCTGGATAGCTGGTGCTGTCTTGTGCCAGGACAGGGTGAGGGTGAGGAATAAGAAACACAAGAATAAGAAATTTGGACAAGGAGAATATTTTATTTCCCACCCTTACAAGCAGAGGCTCTCTCATGTCAAATCCCAGAGAGTGAAAACACAGCAACAAGTTTAGCTCTGTGGTGCAGCCTAAGAGCAATGCCATCAAACCTGCTTGCCTTTGGGTCTGATTCTGCAGGTTTCACATGCGTGTAAACATACATGTACACATGTATATGTATGTCACCTGAAGACAGTAAACATTGTAATAGATATGCAAAGTCATGAAGGAATACATCTCATTCTACATTGTTTGGAATTAGACTGTTAAGGAACAAGGTTCAAAACATCTGCATAATCCACAATCTCAGCACTCAGGTTAAACACAAGCACTGATCTTTTCTCTCTCAATACAGAAATCCACAGAAAATGAAAGGACTGGCATCAGGGCTCTGACAGAACAAATGCTTTGATGCTCAGACAGTTTTGGAAGAAAACAAATTCTAGAAAAAGGGGATTTATTTCCTCCAAAGTTATCTTTTCTTTCCATACACACACTGACAGGAAGTATTCTCTGAATAATACACTCCAAACACAACAGTAAAATGAGGAACAGGTTTCCCATTATTTGGAAACAACAAAAGGTGAATGAGAAGTTGTATTGTCAGCATTCCCAAATCCCTCTCCAAGTGTTAAGGAGGACAAACAAGCAGACAACTCTTCTGCAATTTCTTCCCTCTCCCTCAATGCAGCATTGGTATCACAGCAAGTAAGCATCTATGATGTCTCATAGACCCAAGATTATGTTGTGCTCTAAACCTCCTTCTCACCTCTGGAAACTTTGTTGTGCTGGCTGTGCCCATTCTCACACTAAGTGTTTTCCCTGAGACATCAGTGTCTATTAATTGGAATTAATTAATTAATTAAATTTTGCTCTCAGACAATTTGTTTTCTCAGACACACGCATTCAAGTGACATTTATTGGAGAAAGGATCAAGCAGGACCCAAAAGATGCAGCACCAGCCCATCATCCTTCCCCAGCTGGCAGCTACAGAGTGGTCTGGTCTGGAAGAGGAGGGTCCCAGCACCCAATAGCCCTGAGGTTCATGCTGACTACCAGTGTTTTTCCTGCTCTTGATCCATTACCCTCACAGCTCCAGCCTGCACACCAGCTGTCTCTCACCAGAAAGGAACTATTTTCCTTGACCTCAGTGATACACTTTAGTGATGAACAAAATGCCACAAAGCTCTTCTGTTTTCCAAATAATACAAAAGAAATGTGACAAGGTGGCTTAAAACGTTGTCAAAAATCTCATCTTCTGTGATTAAAATTGAGTGCAGATGCTCGTTGTAATTTCAGAAAACATTAGGTATATTTAGCTTTACCAACCATAGCTCTTTTATGACTAAGAGTACCCTCAGAAAGTTTCTCCTTAAAATTATCTCCCACTGAGGACTAGGAACTGTGAAGTTATTTAATAGTTGTCAAAGACAGTTTTTGTGGGTCAGATGATATATAGCTGTCTTGGTTTTGGAAAAAAAATCTATAGGGAAGCACCCCAACCCCCAACAATAGCCCATTGCCTAAGCCATACCTCCAAGCTTTTGATTACCTCTTGGCTAATAAGGATTTCCTTATGGAAGTAAGCTAAAGAGTATTTTGTTAAAGAGAAAAAGCCTGAAATAATGAGCTAAAAAGAGATGCACGGAAAGAGTGTAGATCTTCTATTGAGGGCCTATTTTTTTTTTTTCCCCAGAACACATAAACAAAGGAGAAAAATAGTTCTGGCTAAAATAATTGTGAAAAGCTCACTTATACAAGTCCCACTGAAAGAAAACTTGCATCTCTAGATTCAGCCTCCATTATCTGACAGATAGTGGAACTATATGCAGGAAATGAAAAACCTGATGAAGATTAAATGTGAGATTCACCTAATCTAACTTCATCTCCTTGAAATTCAGGTGACTAAATTTAAGCTATTCTCTTGGCTCTCTGTATTGAGTACAGAGTGGGAGAAATACCTCCAAAGGTAAATTAATATTCTGTCTTCTAGTACTTTGTCTTACACAGGTATGAGTTGACTTCAAGAGGGGTGTCCATCTCCACTGACTACTGAAAAAATCCTGACAGGCTTGGTAGAAAAGTCTTGACTACGAAAGACCAAGTATGCTCAGTCCCACAGGTCAGAGGGTGAATTAGTCATACCCAGGGAGTGTGGAAGGCAGTGGTTTGTTTTGACTTGGCGAATGGCCTAGGACAGGGCCCAACACTGATAGGAAGACATCAGATACAAAACACAAACAAATTTGTGTCCTTTCTCTGCTACTGCCATAAAATATGACATTTTTTTTCTATTAAAAATGCAGGTATTGTCTTGAAAAATAGTTGTCTTTATGAAAACATAAAGAGAAGTTCTGAAGAATGAAAATACATGGACTCTTAGGGGGTTTGTTTCCCCTTAACTCACTGACTTCATTTTTTACTGAGAGTGGAAAAGCAAAGCCCCTCTGTAGAAACAGTCACTCCTACAATGTGTTATGGATTTTCAGTGGTGAACTATTAGGTGTTCTGCAATTAACACAGCATGAAAGAACCATCACTTCTGTGGATCTCTGAGTTTGCATTTTCCTCTAATGAGAGCCAAGATAAATTGTTTCAGTTTCGGTGTATTGGATACCAAATTGACCCTGATCCATAGCTCACTTTACGCTTTTGTAATTCCAATAATCTTGCAGTACGTTTGGATCCACCAATTGAAAATGTCTAAAATTCACTCATGCTACTCTAGAAGTTAAAGCCAGAAGAAAGACACATATATTCTGCTCAGGTCTAATATTTTTCCTTCTCTTCCTGTGAAATATAATCCCTCTTCCACATCCATTTATACTTTATATAGTTTTCCCACACATGAAATACTGCCGAATCTGACCTAGTGCCTTAAGGTAATTCCTTAGTGATGGAATTCTCTTTATTAACAGATGACATAATTTCTCTTCTCAGAGTGCAAAATGCAGAGTAAACAGAGATGAAGGGACAGAGGCTACTCTCTTTATGCCCTCACCATATTTAAAACCTTGTCCATAGAGTGACAGTGACAGTGCACTTTCTATTCTGTGTTCATTTGTATATATTCTTCAGAAGAGGAAGCACATGAATGATGCTACTGATTGTTTCTGTTAGCATCAAAGGTGGATGTTAAAAATGAATGGATATTTCTCCGCACATCAGCACTTCCCAAAACTCACCTCAGTGATTGCACACTGTAAAATGATTGTGCTCATGCTGGGTATGTAGCACAACGTGCCGAATTCCTGGGGCAGAAATCTTCCTTAATAGCTGTGGGATGGGGTTTTGTGAGGTTTTGAGGATGTTGGTCATGAATTTCACAGGTCCTACAGAGTAGCTGGTTACAGCTAGGTCCTGAAATAGTGATTATGAATAAATACCCAAAAGGTGATTCTACCTAATTTCCTAATCCTGGTGAGGAGGCATGAACTGCGTGCCACCCACACAGCAGGAGCTGTGAGCAATGATTGACATAATGGTCTGTTTGTGCTCTCCCAGCTGCCCTAAGAGCAATTCCATGTAATGAGATCCATGGCACTGGTGAGGTGCTGGAGGACAGTTTGTATGTGAGCCCTGTCCTGTGGGAATGACAGGAAAGTGCTATGCCACTGGGTTTTGGTCACGTCAGGGAAAAATCATCGAAATGTTGAAGGATGGGAATGGCAGATCAGTCCATCACTGGTGTCCAATATCTGATGATTGATGTGTTTCCTTTTAGAGCCACATTAAAGGTGCTCAGAGCACCCCTGTTCCTCCTGGAGGCCAGGTCCGGCTGCTGAGGCTCAGAGAGTCCCTCATGCTCCAAGGAGATCAGGAAAAGCCCACAGCAGCCTTTGGGGAGGTTACCATGAGCAGGACCCATCCCATGTCAGGACACCTCACTTTCAGCTCCCACCTGTGTCACAGATCTAGCCACATCACAGTAAAATATTGGGCTGTAACAGCAAACAGTACTAACTGAAGAGCTGTCAGAAGAGATATATAACAGACAGTCAGTATTTTAAAATTACATAGCTAGCAAATTTTTTTCTTTTTTTTTTTTGGTAAGGTCAGATTCTTCAATATTCTTGCCAGTGTGAGGCATTTTCATAGGACCTGTACCCAAACCAGGACTGCCTCAGGGACTGAAATTTGAAGATTTCAATCTGCTTGAGGCACTCCCTATTCTCCAAACCCCCCCCCCCCCCCCCCCCCCCCCCCCCCCCCCAAGTTGATGCTATGTGTTTTCCATTCTTTGTCTTGCTGTTTTAAGGTTATATTCTTTGGATCTTGTGATGCTCATGTATTCTCTGCCTGGGTTGCACACATGGAGCAAAGGAGCTGGAGACAAGGGCCTGATTTGGGAAGAAGCATCCCATTCTCCTCCTCGGCCTCCATCTTTCACTCAAGGAAAACAAGATCATTGCAGCAGTAACCTGATTCCCAACCACTGCAGCTGAAAGCACTTGCTTCTCTCACCTCTGTGAATTGCAATATCCTGCAATATCTTCCCACATATTCAGGCATCAATGTTGGATGACACAAGGTAGGATTTCTTTGCAGAAGAAACTTAGTGGGTTGGAAAAATTCTGCCTCAGTGTGTAGCTTCCTGTTGATTTACAGTGGTATCTGACTTCTCTCAGGCTGTTTTGGTCTCTGAGGGAATTTGAAAAATCTCTGCTCATGCTAATTTTGATATCTACTTAATGTTTTAACACATCAAGCAGAGTTTGGCATTTGTGTTACTGGGAACTGGCCAACAGGTCACTACTTTACACAACTGACCTCCAACAGAAAGGTAGCCAAATCCAGCTGAAGTTTGAATAATGCTTCTTGGAGCACAAAAATTAAATAAGTTTTTTTCTTCAACTATAAGCATTAGATGCCTGTTTAATGAAAAAAAAAATTAGGGTGACAATTTTTCATATATGTCTTTAGAAAAAGGGTATATATATCTGAGCTCATGGTCTCCTGTATCATAAAATCTTAAAAAATGTAAAGCTGGGAAGGATTTTAATTAGCTTCCTAATCCCACACCCTGCACTGAAAAAGGCAAGTAATATGTAGTGAGGCCACCTCTAACAGATATTTGATTTATAATCTCAGAGAAAACCAATTCTGCAGCCTGTCTAGGCAAGTTGTAGTAGTGCTTCCTTACACTTAGTTAGGAAGCTTCCCCTAGTATCTTACCTAAATCTTTGTTTCTGCAAATTAAGACAATTCTTGTTTGATTGCTGTTGAATTGTCTGAACAATTGAATGTTCTTCTGTGGTGTTACTATAAAAACAAAAAATAACTGTTGGAAGATTAGGATCATATCTTTGTTTAATCTTTCCTAGATTAAATAAATCACTTTTTTTAGTATATTTTTTTTTATATCCTAAGCCTCTTATTGTTTTCCAGTCACCTCTGGACTTTGTCTAGATTATTTCAGTCTTTGTCACACTCTTACAGATTAAATGCCCCATGTTTATTTTATAGTCAGGTCTTCAACAACACATCACATAGCAATATGCCTTTTTAAAAGTCATACAAAATTTTCCTCCTTAATATGTATGTGATTTGCTGTATTCTTTCAGATATTATGCTGATTTGTAGCTGAAGCTTTTTTTTTTAACTGAGTGCTGAATTTTCTTTTTTTAGATGGAGCATCCTTCATGCTTTTATTAAATTTCATTTGCTGATTTCTAACCAAACCTCCAGACTACTCAGATCCCTCTGTATTTTGTCATCTGAAAGTACTATTTCACAGATGAAATGCCTTCACATACTGCTGTGAAGCACCACTGACCTGAATAAGTCTTCATTTCAAGGGCTTTTTTATTGAGATTCTGGATGAGGCCCAGGTATGAAGTCATTACATGGTCAATTATTTGCCAGTCTGCCACAACAGTGTTACAAACACATGTACTCACACTTTATGTACATGGGAAATAGGATGAAGAGGAAGAACTTTAAAATACCTAAACTGACACTTCTGCTTTTCCATAATACTTTAGAGAAGTTTTTGTATTTCCGTTTTTATTTATACATATATAAATGAATGTGTGCACCCAACATTGTTTTGCCCACACACTGTCTGTTTAGGTTCTTGCATGTTTCTGACATTAAACAATCCTTCTACTTTTTGTGTTTTTTAGGCTGCCTCAGGGGTCTCTTGCACATAAAAAATATTTTTTTCATATGGTCTTTTTGCTTCTCCCTGCAATTATTTTTAGACTAATGAGTACTTGAAGGTGAATGGTATTTGAAACCAATGGAAGTCAATAGGGCTGACTCAGTATTATGCTAATTTAGTCCTTGGGTCCTATTATACATTGTCCAGGTCCATTCAGGTTTAAGAGTGAAGAACAGAAGTTTTTGTGTTTCAATGTTTACATGAGTTTTCCCCTTTTGCTGAAGTATAATGGTTGATATCAGCATTTAATTAAGGCTTAACTGGAAGTGATACTGGAGTTGGCTTCATTAAGTTTGAAAGATGTCCTTGAAGAAAATAAATATTATTAGCCTGGCTAGGGGAGAAACTAAAGAAAATAACAGTGAGGAATTTAAAAAAAAATTAGAAAAAAGAAAAAGAAGGGAGAAATATCTTTCACACATCACAGGGTTTTCTCCAGATTTATCATAAAAATGAAAAGCACTTTGAAGATGGGAAATTGCAAATGCAGAAACTGTGTCTTCATATCTCCAATACGTGTAGCCACATGCTTCAAATGAATGTGACTGATAGAAGTGTTACCAGCAAACTGCAGCCAAGAATCAAAAAGGGACTGCTGGATTTTAAAATGTGTGATTCATTTTCATGTCATTAAGATGAGAAATGTGTTTTCTTTTTCTCTCTCCATCTTTTGAACCTTTTCCTTCTTCTTTCTCTGGAGGCATATTTAAACTTTGGTGTGTTTCGTTGTGCTCAAACATCTGACTAGGAGAGGAAAACAATGTGTTTTCTTTCTTTAAATGCCAAAATGTCATAAATTCTCACCTCCATGTATCGTCTCAGTTTCTGAAAATGTAGGGGAGGTTTCCTTCTGAATGTTTTTCTAGAAGATCTGTGCAAAAATGACTGATTTAAAATCAGTAAGATATACTTACTCTGGTAATAGAAGACAGACAGTTTTCGGAACTTTGACAATTACAAGTTTGGCAGACAGTTTTGCCTTGTAAAAGATCCTGATTTTCAGAAAATTCTACACTACAATAAATAAATCCACTTCCAGGCAGCTCATATTAAACATCAAAACTGAAGCATGTAAAATCTGAAGCTGCATTCAAAATCCCCACTTAGATACGAGATTTCAGTCCTAATCCATCTGTTGCCAAGATCTTAATACCCATAGTACATCTGATCAAATTTTCTGTTCGTGGGACAAGTTTCCTTTGATGCCATCATTGGTTTCCTATCAGCTGAACCATTTTCCCAAGGAATTAATCAACAGGATGACATTCAGAATAAGCTTCTTGGCAGCCTGGAATGAGAGGAATAAGTGTCAATTTGGAACTACATAAAAATTTGCATTTAATTTGATTGAGATTACTAAAAGAATACCAAATATTTTATATGTATAATTTTACATTATTTATTTTACTGTTTCTTATCTTTTATCATTATGATTTTATGTATAATTTTAATTATGTTTTTATTTATTCATGATTATTTGATGCTAGCAACAGATCCTCAGTTTGTGTCAAAGTGTGTACACAGTACTTAGAAATCCTTAGAAAGGAAATACAATAACAACAATTGCCTAGTTTATTTGCTATGAAGTAGAAGATACTACATTAATCTTTACTGGACTTTAAAAATGTAGTCTTTGCTCTTGTAAGCAACCTGACCAATCAAAGAATAAAATGCAAAAGTTTTGAGTAGAAAGCTGCAGTCACTACTCAGCAATGCAAAGTAGAATGACACATGCAAATTAAAGTGCATACGGTATTTTTTAAGCTCTAAATCAAATTTTTGGGGATAAAAATGGTGAGAAAAATACTTCAGACATGCTTAAATCCCATTTTCTGAATTGATTTGAGAATCTGGAGGCTTGAATCTCATTTTAGGTCATTGAAACTTAAGAAACTGAAGGTCAAAATCCAAACGCCATCACCTGTACTTCTTAACACCTGGAAATGGGGAATCCAGGCTTACCTGGATTGGAACACCACCTGTGTGGTGTTTCACAATGACTCAGATCAACTTCACTGCTTCCAAGGCCTCTTTCATGTCACTGCAGAGAGTCTATACCTTTGGTGAGAGTCTTTGTTAAGGGGACAGCTGAAGAATATGAATGGAAAGATGGCTGACACAAAGCAGCATGTCAGGTACTGCATCCTGCTGGAATTCATCATACTGTACTTTGAGTGGGTGCCTGGAATGTGCATGGTAGTAACAGACCATTAGATCATCAATTAAAATAGTCTTGACCTGGTCCTATGCTGTCACAGTGTTTCTTGTGGTGTCTTCAATTATAAAGTTATCAAATTACTTTGATTCATATTTCATTCAATGGTCTGTCCAGTGTCGATTTGATGAATGGATAATAATTAACCATGGTTAAACGTAATTACAGAATACTCTGAGTTGGAAGGGACCCATAAGGATCATCAAGTCCAACTCCTCAGTGAACTGCCCATATGGGGATTGAATCCATGATTGGTGTTGTTATTACCATGCTCTCACCTACTGAAGTAATCTCAGGGTCATGGAACTGACTTTCTTTTGAGTTATTCCTTGTTTCTAGCTCTAGTTTTCAGATGATATTTGTCTCAGTCAATAATGACATCAAAATTTGCTTAGCCGAAGAACCTCTGTAGTTTTTAAAGGACATTTTAAAGAAGGCAGTTGTAGACATTTCTGCTTACCCTGAGGTTTCCTTAGCCTGGCCTAAGCATAGAGGGCATTAATGACTTTTATTTTAAACCACTTTCATAACAATCAGATTTCAAATTATTATTAACGCTGATGTTTCCCTGAGCAAGAAAACCAAACAATTTAGTTTATAGGCTCTAATATTTTTATGGTACCCATTTTGAATTATTTTAATATACCAGTCCTGGAGGCAGAACTACTCATGATTACATGCAGAGAACTTTTATACCTCTTCTACAGTGAAGCAGCCTGATTTCTAATGATACTATGATTTTTTTTGTGTGTGTGTCCCTGACCTAGGTAAGGCTGGTGTTGTTTTTCTACCCATTTAATGAGGAGAAAATCTTCATATTTCTAGATGGTGCAGCAACAGCGCTGGAATTTGCAGGTGTGAAGTCCTCTGAACTTATCTTTACAATGGATGTTTGCTGGATTTCCAAGAATGTTAAAACTCTTCCTTGAACCTCCAGAATCTTGAAGATTTTCCACTGAGCACGTGATTGTGTTTCTGTCTGTTGGATTTATTTCAAGAACATGGCACTTGAGGGGATTGCATAAAGTGAAGAAGCAAAGACAAGCAAGGAGCAAATCACAGCAGGCTGAAGGAGTGTCTGAGAAAAAGTTGAAACCACAAAGTGGCAGCATTAATGCATCAAGAGTGGAGAGGAACCTGAGACAAATACCTTGGGTGGTGGGAGGTGTCTGGAAGCCCTGGTGAATGATGGTAGACAGCATATGGTGTGTGGGTGTCCACTGTGATCTGTTTCCCCCCCAGCAGCACATGAATGGTACCCAGTCTCAAAGTCGTATTTCCTCTTAGTTATAGTTCTACATGCTCTTCATTTTTATCCTTCATGCCCTCCTGAAATGATACATTTGAAATGGCTTCTGGTCTATTTTAAGCATTTAATTCCTATAAAGATATCAACATACCAAAAAAAAGAAGGACTTTTAAGAGTGAGAAAGAAAAGCTGTGGAGGTGATTCGTAGTGAAAGAAAATATTCACAATAGGTAACAATGGTAATTGTGATAACAGTGATTGCTGTCTATTGCCCAGTAGCAATTTCAACATGTGTCCTCACCAGATACCCTCACAGTATCTATTTTTAGGGGGACATTCTTATTGTGTAACAGTATGTTTGTGTATTTAGCAAGATACAGAAAGGAGAAAGGAGAATGGCTGTAGGTCCTGATTGCTAGAGATTAGAAAAGGGAGAGAGGAGAGCAGAGGAGGAGATAAAGAGTTTTAAATCCATGTATTCAAGAATTGTCAAAAAGGAAAAAAATTCAGAATAAATAATAACAATAATATTAATATTAGTATTAATATTATTAATAATATAGTTATGAAATTCCCTCAATTTTGAATGTGGAAATGGTAAATGAAAAATTTCAGCCCAGACTAATGAGGGTCAGCTGGGTAAAATAAATCATGAACTCTAATTCTGCAATAGCAGAATTTTCAGGTTTTGCTCTCACTCATATATCCTTCAGGAGAAAAAATCTGATAGACAGTTATCCTGGTGTCATTGAGATCATATTTTGGAGGACAATGGTAGAATTGAAAAGGAGATTAGATCACAGTTTGGCTAACACAACCTTTGTTGTCGCTGGTGTTGTGTCAGAAAGAAAGGCCCATTGTCAGAAACCAAAGTGACTCTGAGTGAGTGGCTGTAAGGGAAAACTTGTTTTCCATTTGTATGATGAGAAAATCAAACCTGACAGTGAGAGAAGCATAATAAGTAGAGGCGAGCAAATAAAAAACCCTCATTTTTTGTAGATTCACTGTTTCCAGTGGGTACTAACTATCCTGCTATTAACATTTATAATTGTTCTTTTTTTCGGCTTTATTGTTTGGCTTTATTTTTTAGACACTTAGAAGTCATCCACTAACTCATATGTTTGAATTTCATGGTAATCAAATAGAAACCAAGAAATATTCATAAACTAAGAAGCACCTAATCTTAGAATATTAAATTACAGCAAGATATTTTGATTTGAGCATTCACATCTTGAATTGTTCATAAAGCCCTCAAGAGATTGGATATGAGCTTTACTCTTACCCAAGAGCAGACTCATATAGTTATTTTTGTGTTGTTTGTAAATAAAGGGTTACTGTTATAGATGAATGTACACTATATTGTAAACCATAATTAACTAACAGAGATTTAGGGAGAAAAAAATGCATTTTGATGTATTAATTATTATTTCAGGTGATTTAACTAGCATAGAAATATACCAAGAAATTTGCTCTATGCTTCTGAATTCATACCTGAAATTGTCACTAGTTTACTGAAAACACTGAAAGCAGCAGACAGTATGTTTGTTCTACTGATATTTCCAAACTGTGCCTTTACCACCAGCTGGTTTCTAAGCCTTTTCTTCAGTATTTGTTCAAATCTTGAGATCAAGTTCCATCGGTGCCTATCAGAACAGGAAAAACATTTCTGGGCAAAACTTATTAAAACAGTCATTTAGAACTGTCATCATATATTAGAGAGGAAACTTTGTCAAGTAGCAAACCTGCTAAGAAACACAACAACACACTGAGTATGAAAAACAATTTAATATAAATGATGCACTTAAAGTCATGACTATGCACTGTGTTAAAGATGTGTGCTTTGTGCCTCTGTAGAGTTTTCACTCCTCAAAAGATGCAGCCTGTGTCTTGGCAGGGTGTGTGCATCAATGTCTGGAACACTTGGATGTGAAAAACAATCAGTTGTGACAATCATCCAGTCAGCAATCTTGAACACCTTCCATCTCTGCTCCATTTATGGGCATCAGTAAATAAAGCTCTGTTCTTAAAGCTGTGTTTTCATTTATTTTTTTCTGCCAGCTAGTGCCAGGCAACTTAGTGGAGCCTTCCAACATTGCCTCCGTATGGAAATAAATTGAATCAACATTGTATTTTTTCCCCCAGCATAAAATGTTCCCTCTCTCTTTCACACTCTTTTTCCTTCATGAGAAAATAGCTTCAAAATAAACAGTTAGATGTCCCTTGTAAACTTTGCTATCAGTTACTTAGATTATTTTTTGTGTTTCTTTTTTTTAATAAATAGTTACACTAAAGAGGAAAAAAGAGAGAAAAATCTAGTACTACAGCTGCTGGTCCGCAGTTCATTCTCAGAAGAAAGCTAATGGTTTCCAGATAAATACTACAGCTGTTGAACCTTTGAGGAGAGATGTCGTTCACTCTAATCCTTGCAACCTGAATTTGGATTTTAAAATGGTCTCTTTTTTTTTTTTTTTTTTTTTTTTTATTTTTAATTAAAAATTATTTTTTTTTTTTTTTTTTTTTTTTTTTTTCTCTGTGTAATTTTCATGTTGATTTACAGCTGGGTTCAAAAAATCCAGGGGAAATTACTTTCCCTCTGTGACCTCCCCCCTCTTCTTTTCTTTCCAGTACTTTCAATGAAGAACGACATTTTCTGTCCATAAGAATGAATGTTTTCAAAGAATCTCAACATCTGTAACAAAAACAAACAAAACCCCAAAAATGACAAGAGCAACAACAACAACAACAAAACAAACAATCAAACAACAACAAAAAACCCCCCTAAGGATCTTGTGGAAAACACTGTGGGCTGTGGGAGAGAAATCCTATAGTTCATGTCCTGCTTTTCAAATGCGTTTTCACATGACTTCAGGCAAATTACTTGATCTCTTCATTTATGTATCTACATGAGCTAAGCAATATTTTTTAATATATGGATACACATGAACTAAGTGTCTTATCACTGCTTCTCTATTCTGTTCTATTCTTCTCTCTTCTGTTACAGTTTAGATACAACTATCTTTATAAAGGTTTCATAGTGTTTAAGACAAAATCGATTTTATACACAAGCTACATTTATTGCAAGAAAACAAATGGAAGAAGAAAATATCTCTGAATTTTCATCTTATCTGGACAAAGACTTTTATTAGCTGTTTCCTTGGTAACTTTTTTGCAAGAAACCTTTAAAGATAACTTTGCTTTTGGGAGTAGAGAATCTTGAAATATGACAAAGGCCACTGAGAAGCCTTAATACAAAGGTGCAATGTGTCCCAAAAAAGCTTTCATAATGTTACGTCTATGGCTGAATCTCAGAGGAAAAAAACATTCTGCAAAGAAAAGCACAGCAAGAGAGCAAAGACGATCAGATGTATTAACACCCAGAATTAGCAACATCAAAGCAGGTAGGTCCTCGTTTGGTTTTGTTAGAGGTGCTTTGGACTTTTTTCTGAGACGCTGAACTCAGCTCAATATCTGGAAGACTCAAGAGCAAGAGGGAACATTTTGCCTTCCTTGACAGCAGTATTTCTGAAGAAGATTAGATGTGTCATGAGAGATGATGCAGAGTAATTTGCAGAAGGAGATGATACAATTAACAATCATGAATAGAAAGCAGAAGCAGTCAATAAATATTTCTGCTCCGTAATTGTAAACAGGCAAGAATAATGTACTTGCACAAGATAAAGATGAAGTACCTTTCAGTTCACACACCACCTACGAGGATAAGCAATGAGGAATTTGTTGTGACCTAAATGACTTGCACATCACAGCCCAGACTGGTGATGAACATTTTGACAAATTGTGAGGAGAACTCAGAAGAAGCTCAGAAGAGTTACAACAGCCTGTAAGAAGTTTATAAGAGGGATATCTAATGAAAATTGTGTGTGCCTTTCTAGGTCACAGGAAAATAATGGAATTTGATTACTGAAGATTAAAAGCTTCAAATTTAAGTAATGAAAATTTAGTGTAATTTACAGTTGCTCAAAAAAATATTTTTGAGGAAATTACAGTTTTTGTATGTCAAAAGTACCTGAATTATTCAAGCATTTATTAATTATTACATAATTACTTAAACTTTTGTAAGGATTTAGAACCTTGTGACATTCTAATTAAAACTACTGCACTGTGAATTACCAAGGACGAGATGATGAATGATATAACTGACAAATTGTAAGGAGTGTATATGCGGCAGCAGTTGAAATAAGAAACATCTTCTTATATAGTACTGATGAGATGATTATTATCATAGTAACAGTTTTAGAGCCTACAATTTTGAAGGAATATTAGATAATAAAAAAAGAAATCTATTCTAGTTATTCAAGACATGGGGAATATACATTCAAGTGAATCCTACTGGGGTTTTCTGGCTTTTTTCTCTATTAGGGAAAGCCCACATGGGTGTCTGGACACTAAATGTCATTCAGCTGGGAAAGGCAGTTTTAATACAGTGATTACTTAATAATTAAATGCAAATGTACTTGAGAAATTAATAAAATTGTGCTGGATTCTTCTCATTTATTTGTACCAGAGAGTATATTTTGGTCACAGACTGTTGCCTCCATAAAGGAATAACGTGGTGAATCATCAATATCTGAGATAGGAAGAAGTTCGGACTAGATGAAGGTGCATTGCTGCCTACCATGGAAAGAGATGGCTATGGGAAGGGGGAGACTGGCACTGGAGACCATCCAACATCTTTGGATCAGATCTTGTCTGTGTGTGCTTTCTACCCAGTTTGAACAGTTTTAGGATTGTGACAAGATTCAAGTCTGAGTAGCAGGGTAATAATTCCCAGTGGCCTATCAGCAACTTTAATGTGATTTCCATATCAACAGGAATAATATCATAAAGATAATAGAAGTTACATTTATAGAAAGCATATATTACGAATTCCTCCCTCCCTACTCATTCCGTCAGGACAAGAGCTGTTGGTAGCAGAGCTTTATAGCTATAACAACTGATATTTTCTCTGTAGAGGTACTAAGTTAAATCCCAGCAATATCACCCAGCAGAGCAGCTATCACAACACCAGCTCCTACGCTGGTAACCGGAAAATTTTCTTTATAGCACTCCTGAGTATATATTTTATCTACTACAGCTAAAAACATCAATTTTATTCCTTCTTTAGTAACCTCTTCCAGAGATCATGCATCAACTTACATATCATAGTTCATAAATAATTATCTTACAAGGAAATTTAACTTGGTGTAAAAATAAAATGTCAATCCCATTTTTCTTCTACAGAAATGTCCTTATTCTGAGACAAGATAAAATCTTCACCATATCCTCATAAATGAAAGAGAAAATATGTTATCTAATGGTTCTATGTTAGCAAACTATTCTAATTGATTTCTTTTTCTTAGTAATTGCACTGCTAGAATGTATCTGTGCTTAAACTGCCACCAGCTCTGTCTAACATCTATTTTAAACACTGGGCAATGAATGCAAAGAATTTATCATATTGTCACAGATGATGAATTTGACCTTTATATTTCTAATACTGTCTAAAATGGTTGCACTTTTAAAAAATTATCTTAATCTAAAAAAGTAAATATTTGTTTGAGACTGGTTATTAACCCAAAAGACTGAGTAAATAAAGATCAAAGACAAAGTACTTTCTTTCTGTCCTCTTCCTGGTTTTAGGAACATATATAAAGAAGTTTAATACTGCAGATGCTCATATTATTCTTGTTTCAAAGCTGTGTGGATGATTGATTTTTTGGGCTGACATTCCCCAAAACAAGGGATTTAAAATCAGAAAACACCAGCAAAAAGTAAAACAGAAGAGGAAAAAGAAGGGAAATAACTGTGAAGTCACTAAGCAAAAGGTTTTGCTTTCAAATCACCAGGACAAAACTTATGAGACAGGTGGCCTCCAACATTTATCCTATAGCTTGTCTTATTCAAGTGTTCTATAGGAAAGCAGAGAGGAAAATGTGTACATTTTCATGTGAGCAACCATTGTTCATAAAATCACTGTCTGCTTTTTAGAAAAACAGAAGAAATATTAAGATGTTTTATCAGAGCAGGTATCAGGTCTGAATATAATGGTGCAGTTTTATGGTATACTGAGGGTTAAGTTTAAAATCATGGCAAGTCAGACAATATTCTGTTTCTGTTACTTTCAAGCTTGTGGAGGAAGCAGTGTGGCATGTTACCATCTCATCATCTCATCCCATTCTTACTGTCTGCTGTAAAAGTGTCTTCATGTTCATGGTCTTCAGTTCAGTTACCCACTGAGATGGAAGGATTGCTACTCAGCAGTGTCAATACTCAGGGAATGGCTCAGCTTCATTATAAAACAGCCTTCAGGGAATGTGTTGCAAATGTGGATTATGGCAAAAAATATCTTTTTCCTAAGTACAGCCATGATCCAATACCTATTCCAGCTACTAACAGTCTCCATAGAGTTTGATCAAGCACTTAAACCCTTGTCAATTTTTCTTACAGCTGGATCATATTGCCCTCATTTCCCCCTTGTAAGCATTGTTTATTTGAAAGTTAGAAAAATCTTTTGATGGATTCCTGCTGGAAAGGTAAAGTCATATATCCCCATGTAACTTTTACTAACCAAGTTTTATACAGTGAAAATGGATGGGGAATCACCTGTTGGGAAAAGGTGTAATAATAATGGCTGGAAAATCTACAGCCCCATTAAGAAAGGATCTCCTTCCCTGGTGATATCCAGACATCTGGATGCAAAATGACAATTGACTGCGACCTATCATTCAAGGCGTACAATTCATTATTCAAAGAAATCTGGTTTAGGCATCTAGGAAAACTGTTTTTGCTGTAGACAAAGCAGCAGCAGAAAAATGGTAATTTGAACACATTGCAGTTAGCCATGAAAATGGCTGTAGAAAGAATCAAACAAGAAGAGCAGAGAGTGTGAGTTAACCAGCTGCTGGTTGTGAATTTTCAGTATTTAGCTTCCTTGAAGCACTCAGGTTAGGAAGAATCTCTGTCAGGTTTGTAGTCCAATGCTCAAAACAGAGCTAATTGCAAAATTAGATCAAATTGTTCAGATCCTTGCCCAGCTGAGGGTGGCACAGTGCCCCACTACAGCCCCTACAGGATATCTCAGATCGAGCTGGGAGGGGCTCTGAGGAACCCTGAGTTGTGGCTGCCATCCCTGCCTATGGCTGGGTGTTGGAACCAGATGATCTTTAAGGTTCTTTCCAACACAAATCATCCTATGATTTTTTTAACTTTTGGGCCCAACAATCCTGTATTTTTTTCCATGCACTTTGTGGTCCAGATTGCATTTTTTCAGTTTGGTCAATTTTTGGATAGTGTGTTTAGAGCCCTGCTTAATTTCTGGTAAACAACATTTATAAACCACCTCTAATTCACAGACTCATTCATTAGAGAAGGAACTCAGCTGGATTAAACCTAACTGATGTTAGTAAATCAGAGGCAGCAATTAACAATCATCTTGTCTTTCATGTAACTTCCACAAATCATGTTTGCTTTCAATACATTAATACTGGACCTTGTTCATTCTCTTGTTTTATTCTTTTAAATTTCTGTTCAAGTCTGTAATTGAGAAAATCATCATGAGAATAACATATTAAACAGAATGAATTAATAATCAATTCTCATTAATTTGGAGTTTGAATTGATTAAGTTGCAAAGAAGTACTTGATAATTGGGAATCTAGCTTTAAATGTGTTTTAGGTATTTTAAAATCCTATGTAATGTTTTTGTCTCTTGAACATGAAGAATTAAATAGTTCTTTCTATTTCCATTTTTCCAAGACTTGACAAGATCATGACAATTGAGATTTTTAATCCATATTTTTCAGACTTAGATATCAAACTTTTAGCACCTTATTCTAATGTCACTATTCAGAAAGCAATTTGATTTTCAGATGTTTGGCTGTTCGCTTCTGAAAACGTCTTTTATTTGCCTGTCTCTCAGTCAGTTAATTCCCCCCTGACTCTGTAGGAAGCAGACTGAAACTAAGTGTGGTTTTCATACAGCTTTCTGAACAGCCAGCAGACAGAAGATACATCTTTGCTCTGTGAACAACCTAGGCCAGATATTTTATGTGTAGCTTAGCAGTGAACGACTCCATATTTCATTAGCAATCTCCAGTAAAATTCTGTTCTACTTGTGCCTTTAGCAAGATGCAAGAAATTACAAGGATGACATGAAGTGCATGAGAGAGGAACATTATAAAAGAAACAACTTAAAAAGTGAGAAGTGGCAGTGCTCACTTGTTTAATATTTACGTAAAAACCTCTTGAAGAAGAGAGGAATAGAAGCCTTTTTTTTTTTTTTTTATGTATTGGTGTGTTGCACATCCTAATTGAAACTTGTGGAGCAGAAAGCTGATCTTGCAGTAATGTTTGTGGATACAATTATGGAAATCCTTTGAGTGTGATTAAATTATACAGTGCCTGGATATTGAAGTTCGTTTCCATACTTTCATCTGTGGTAGAGTCTGCGGCAAAGTGTGAGGTGACACCTACTTGACCAATTTGTTTAGGAAGGACATAATGAGCAGCAGTTTTCCAATTAGCAAGCTTTTTCTAGTGGCAAATAACCATCCATAAAAGAGTCAGTTCTACATGTTCTATTGGACAAATTTGAACACAAATTATGTGAGGACATCTAAGAAGATATGATCAGTATAAAATGGTCACATAACAGAAGAAAAGGTATGTTTTAATATTAATTGGAGTGAGAATTTTTTTAGTTTAGTATTCATTGCTAAATACAGGTCTTTTAATGCCTTTTACAAATCTAGGTTATGGAACTTGGTACAGTTATTTGTTTGAGATACTGTAATTTATCTATTACCACAGAAGTATAGGTTGATTCAGTTCTCGTTGTTCATCTCAAAGAGGGGGTTGATTTCTTTTCATAGGTAAAGAATGTTGTAATTTATTATCTGTTGTGAATACCTGGGCAAGTGTCCAAAGCTTCAGTATTTGTTGTTAATAAACAAAACTTGAGAAGAGAGGAAGAAATTTTTGGCACAGGAAAAAAATGGAAGTTCTGTCTAACACAAAGATATACTTTAAAAATAGAGTTTCCTGAGATGAAATAGGGTCCATCCAGAATATTAAAATTCAAATGCTTAACAGTTCTGTTTTTATGAAAAGTCACTTAACTCCAGAACAGTGTAGGTTTTCTACAATATTCAGACTCTTAAAGTTCAACAAAAATAGTCAGACTAAAGTCTAGCTTCCCAAAGCACAAATATCCTTTAGTTGCTTCCTCACTTATAGAGAAATTGATTTTTTCAAGGCCATTTTCAATTTGTTCATCTCCATAACTCAGGGCTAGATTTTACCCAGGAAGTGTTTCAATCACCCAGGTAACTTTCAGTTCATTGCAAAATCACTTGATTCTCATTTTGGGTGAGAATCAGCTGTGGTATAAAGGCTGTGGAGGAAGGCATATATGCTATGTCTATTAGTAAATGGTTCAAATGGTTAAATATGTTCCTGATAAAACATTGCATCTCATACCCAGTTAGAAGGTTTGGCGCTCAGCCACTGGGTCTTGTTATCATAGATGAAAAGAGCCCTCTAATACCAGGCACTGCTCCCTGCGTAGGTGGAATGTTCCCCATGTTGTCCATATTAATCTGATTCATTGCTGCTACTACGTTATCTTTCATCAGTTTTTCTAACTGTCAATTTTCAAAATAGTGCTGTTTTTGATATGCTGCTTGTTTTTGTAGCTGAGAAGCCATGAAATAGCTACAGAGGACTTAAAAGAGGTCTTCATCTGGATGAATTATTACTGATGGGAAAAAAAAACCCTACATCTTTGAAGGATGTCTTACACTTCTAAGTACAATTTTCTGGCAACTTTCACCACAAAGGTCTCATGTTTGCTTTAATAAATGACTGAAATGCCTAGACATTTATTTTTCTATGTCTGGTTCCCAAAATTGAAGCTGGAACTTCCATGGTAGGCACCTTAGCTCAAGGTTTTCCAGCAACATCCTCATGATTCCTACTAGTTACGTGCCCTGTCAGTGCACATCTGGTCAAAAGAAGCACAAAGCAGTGGATTTAGGTGGAATTTAGGAAAGGTCCCAGTGACTGGAAAGTGTTAACCACTACAGAGTAATCCATGCAGTATAGCAGATAGCCCTGGGAACTAACTGTAAAGCTGCTTAATATAGTGGAGTGTCTGAAATTCTTCCCCTCCTCTGCAGCTTAGACATATGGCTTAAAGCTCATGGAAAAGAGATGGATTCCAGTACCCGAAAACCTTGACTGTGAAGAAGTCTACAGAAACACTTCCCAAGAACTCAAAAGAGATTGCAAAAGAGATGTTATTTTCTCTTTTCTCTCAAACGTCCCAGAGGTTTCATGCATTGGCCTAGCAAGTGAGAAAAGAGGCTGTTTTCATCAAATTCTCATGGGCCAACTCCAGAAGGCTCTGTGAGCACAGGAATGAGGCCTGTTTTGTAAAAGGTTTACAACAGCATCCAGAAATATCACTTACAGATCTCTCAGGTTCCAATTCATCTCTTTCCTTAAAATCCAGGAAATTACACAGTCACATTTATTAGTTTTACTTTCTTTTCCTTTAATTTCTTCTTTAAGTGACTCACTGAGCCATGACAAGTATTTTTTTCCCAAAATGTAAGATTTTTTTTTATTCAGGAGCATTTACTAACAACTCAAAAATCAATATAAAATACGGTACTGTTGTCATACTCGTATTCAAATAGATCCAATACACATTACACCCTTATTTTTGTGGCAAACCTTTCTCCTTTGTGAAAAGCTTGTTTTAGAAGGTAATGGAAAGAAGGGTGAAAAGAGTGACTTGTCAGAAGCCGTGCTTCCAAGCTGTTTGGAAAGAGGAGAAAGTTTTGGCTGGTGCTTTTTGCTCAGATGAAATTGCATGCAAAAGCTCAATTTGGATATACTGCTGGTTGATTGAACTTATATTGACTATTGCAAAAAGGGAGACAACCCAGAAGCCATAGTGTGGCTTCATTTCCTTCTTGAAATATAAGAAAAATTGTTGTTTACTCTTGAAAGTTGATATTGAAGAATTAAGTAGTGCCTCATTATCTCACCTAGTTCCACTTCTACTCAGATTCTTTTCTTGCCCTTATTCCTGTCACTGTCTGATTCAGGGTATACTGAATATCCTTCTAACTGAGAGAGAATTAAGATGTGGAAGGAGGCTCAAATAAATATGTGCCTCATCTAAAGCTGGTGGATGACAAGACTACAGATAAGATTAGTCTGGGGTTTTACTTCCAAAGACTTCAGAGAAATGCAGAGAGAAAAAAAATGAAACACAAATTTTGAATGCCCTCCAACATTTGATGATTCGATTATTTTATTCACATCTCTGTTTACAGACTTTGAAGCTGCTTACTGAGGTAGTCAAAACCAGAAAACTTTACAAGGTAAATAACTGAAAGAGTTGAGAGTGAAAGAAGAGACCCTCTTTGGCTGACAGGATTCTAGGGCCCATAAAAAAATAAAACATGGTCCTCTGAATAATCTTGAAAACACATGAGAATGACCATGGAATTTAGTTCCTCTTTAGGGATCAAAATAAGCAGCAATTTTATCAGGTTAATACAGTGTTCAGAGCCTGGTCTTGGACAGCATAATGTGAACTGACAGCCTTCCCAAGGAATTTGACGGTTTGGCTCTATCTGCAGTTGCTTCACATTTCCAAATTTGGCTCTGAACACCAATAAGAGGCATTTAGCAGAACCAAATATTGTATCCAATTATCTGAATGGACGTCCATAAGACCATCCTTCTTCCTAGACTGAGACATTCTACTAATAAAGGACACAAAGAAGACATCCCTGACCCTTTTTTTTTTTTCAGAATCTGCATCTATTATACTCTTGTCATGAAGAAGGGAAGCAAAATGTCAGAACAAAATAAAGGGAAGTTATCAGCTGATAAAAGAAAAAATATCAAACCTGCTTGCTAAAATAAACAGATGGAAAAGGCAAATTATTAGAGAATACTTGTTTTCTAGCAAGGCTACTGGGAGAAATAGAAGGAATTTGAGCAAGTAAATATGCACAGCATTTCTGGAGGAGAAATAAATAGGGATCCTATTATACTGCTGCTTATGCACAGCTTGGGAACTTCACTATAAAGCTGCAGGGAATAGAAATACAGTGTATGCAAGCAGAACATCCTTGAACTGTTTATGAGACTACATGTATGCCATACCCTGAGGTTCCTATGAAATAATTATTATTTGTCAGTTCAAGCTGTTTGGCTTAGCTGTGATTTGGGTAATATTTTCTTCCACTGGAAGAAGTGCTATGCTGTTGGTATAGGCTGGAGTGCTACAGCAGCATATCCTCATCTTTCTCAGATTGCTCACAAATTTTCAGGCTGCAGTTATCAACCACAGATATGCCGAACTATAAGTGACTCTGCCTGTGGATCCATAGGATATGGAATATATACCAAAATTTCAACTCCTTTTTCATGGCTCTATATTTTTTATCACAGAATCAAAATGCATTAATTTACCTGGACTTCAACATACATGCAGTAGTCCAGGGGGATCTCTGCTAATTTCAGGGCAAAATATAACACTGAGTAATCTCACAGGCTTTTACTATGCAAATCCAAGGTTTTTCTTGGTTTTGTTTGGGAGGATTTTCAACTACTTCAATCAAGAAATATTTTGTAAAAGGACAAAGTAGGAAAGGTGAAACAATGACAAAACTTAAACTCCTTGACAGAGGACAAGGAAGTTTTTGATTAGAGGGAAGACAATTTGAGAAAAAAAAATCCTTTCCTGAGGCTGCACCTACAATTAAAAGAGGATATCAAGTATTACAAAACCCTGAGTATTGAAACAAAGAAGTTCTTGGTGAGTGGACTAGGATGGGAGAAATTCCTTGGGACATATCTGTACAAGCTTCAAGGACATAGTGTCTAGAGCGAGAAGGGCATACAGAGAAGCTCACTCCCAAGGATAAATCCCACCGGTGCAGAGGCTGGAAGAGAGCACTGGAGAGACCTACTGCAGTGTGTGTTAAACCTCTCCTGTTAAACCACGCTCTACTGCACTGCTTTGGCAAGTCACATATTCTGCTGCAGGACTGATTTCTCTGCTGCTGTCACAGGCAGACTTGGGCACACGCAGAGCCCACTGCAGGACTCAGGGGCCATGAAAGCCTGAAGGCTCAGGCACAGCAGGGTTGGGTTGGGTTGGGTTGGGTTGGGTTGGGTTGGGTTGGGTTGGGGACTGTCACCTCAGAGTGGTCAGGCCATGAGCTTTCTACCTTTAAGGATATCTTCAAGAGACTCAATAGCTTAACTGCTCATGGGAGAAGAACTCAACAGGAGTTTTGCTCCAAAGGAGGTCTTATCTCTTGTGATATTAAATATTCTCTCAGAGTAAATAATCTGTCTGATGGTTTTCCACTGACTGATACTTAGCACTGGGAAAGGACAAGCTCATTTTGCGAAAATTGCCTCTGGATTAGGGTGTTGCATACCCCATTGCTAGGGACATGGCCTATTGAAGAAAACATTACAATTTAATTATATTGGTGAATGCAATATTATTTGTGAAATAAAATTGCCTTTTTATGATATTTAGCTTTTTGGATCTTTAGAGAATCATTAAACAAAGTAATTCCCTATTACTTCAGTGAAAAGGAATTAATGAAAGAGCAAAGTTATCAGAAAGGTCTGAAAGCAAATGATTATGAGTTAATAATGTTTCAGGAATTTAAATGTAAAATCCTGCTAATAATCAGAAGAAATAGCTATGTAGGATCAAACTATCATGCAGAGCCTCCCACAATGATTTATTCATTAAAGAAAAGGAAAATTATTTTCCATTACTCCAAAGACTAACCTCACAGTGAAAAATAAATTGACATTTATAGTGCTTCATGTCTAGAAGTGAACAGAAAATATTTGTGACTTGCAAACAAAAGATTTATTTCTATTAAAAAAAAAAAAAAAAAAAGAGTAGTTTAATTCACTTTCCTGGATACTCCCATCTAACATTTTTATACATTATCCAGCTGTATGATAGAAAAATTGCAATCTAATAATTTAGGATCATGTAACATATTCTAATTGAAAGCTTTGCAATTATTTCAGTATTTTGAATGGTCATTCTCAGCTGCATGCAAATATTCTTCTCCGAGATGACTAAATGATCCTATTTAAGTAAGTTTGGGTTAAAACCTCCCAATTTTTCTCTTATTCTTGAGAATTCTTGGAAAAAGCACTTTACAGTCTGATGTCTGCATATGGGACACCTGTGAGACTAATGTGTGATAGGCTGTCAAAAATGGAATAATACAGAACTCCCTTCAAAGAGTATGAAGAAAGATACCAAATGAATCTCTTTGGGTATTCTACATCATCTGATTTCAGTTGCCTGTACTTAAGACTTTTACTTTGAGATATCCCAGATTATTCAGGCTTCTACAAGAGACAGGCAAATGCACCATCAGACTTAAAGAATATCAGAATGCTTCCATTTTGAAAAGTAGCTATTGGGGCAGTTAATTTGGGGTCATGGAATTCCACCCCTACATTTTTAGGTATGGGATACGTGTCTGAGCTTCTGTAATAGATGGAAAACCTCTAACCAGTACAGTCCATGGGGCCTGCAGAACCTTTTGGATGACCTGTTACCAGGTCTTCTTGAGAACATGGTTTTCCTATCGTCCCTGTGTTGTGTGTGCCAACTGAATGGGAGCAAGGTTCAGACGGGGTATCAAGAAAAGTTGTTTCTCTAATCAGGACAGAAAGTAGTGAGACAAGTTACTGGCAGGTGGTGTAGTCTCCCTTAGAGTTTTTCAAAACTTGGTGAGACAAATAACCCACAGAAACCTAAAAGGACCCCACAGATGACTCTATGACCCCATAGATAAGCAGAAAGTTGGAACAGAGACCTTCTGAGGTCTCTTCACACCTGATTTATCCCATGATCTCCCAGTCTTTGGATACTGTAGAACACTTCAAACAACACTAACCAAATGCTGACCTTCTGGCAACCGCATTGAGCTCTTGAACAGCTCTGCCAGTAGCTGGAGTTTATACAACCAGGCCACATGCAGACATTTATATATTGCCAACTGAATTTGGATTCTAGTCATGAGATGATGAATCCTGCTTTTCACATGATAGTTAAGCATATATATAAAAAAAGCAAGGTTCATCAGACGTATATTTTTTCCATCAAATTCAGTGTGTTTATCTATGTGTGAATGTGAGACACATCATGCAGAGATACTAGAAAATACTATGCCTGGTTTTCTGTCTTTTGAAAAAATAGTTCTGTTGTCTTCTATGCAATCAATTTTCTGCTATTTAAGCCTAAGAGTAGACTAGAATATAAGCATTGTTTTATTTAAAAAACAGAGTGAATAAACTGTTTTGGTTAAAACAGCATCAAGGGGTGCTTTATAGTGAGGATTTAAAGCATTCAAGCTCTGAAGCTCATTGAAGAGAAGACGTAAAAATGCTGAATAGTCTATTCCCAAGTAATTTACACTAATTATCAAGGAAAAGGGGAACAATCTCTCCTTTTAAAGAGATTTCCTTCAGAAAAGCTAAGACTGTTCTTCACATCAAGTTTTTAATTTGGAAAATCAGGAATAGAGGTGATTTTAGAGGATTTAATTTTGCAAGTACTTACTGAAAGCACTTGCTGAAAAGAATCAGAGTGCTTTTCAAGTAGTTTATCTGATTCATAAACCCAAGAGCTCTGAATGTCAGTGTTGATATTGAACTCTCTGTAATAGTGCCCTTCCAGAACTTTACTGCAACTTAAGGCAAATCTCTGTGGATGGGCTACTGAGTACCAACTCATAAACAGTAGAAATTTCTGTGGGCAAAATTCTGCCAACTTTGAGAGATATCAAGGAAGAATGAGGTAACTGTCTTCACAACACTCCTGTAAGAAAGTGAAAAATTTTCCCAGTTGTACAGATGAAAATCAAAGGTGCATAAGTTCTCTCTTTTGAGCTAGTCATCTAGGGCTTCACTCCTATATCTAAAAACAGTGTCAGCTGAAATGCCCTCACAAATCCATGCTGTCTCTAGCTGCCAGTCCAAAAAGGCAAACTCTCCTGACTATTCTGTGCTGTATATTGGTCCTACACAGACATCTTGGATTCTCCAGAATACCTATCATGTAATTAGACACATTTGTGCAGTTAACTGAATAACTGAATATTTAATCCTTCCTTACAGTCAAAAGCAGTAAAAAAATCCAAGATGCAGTTCATGATCTTGTTCAGATATTTAAACTGTTCTGATTCAATACAAATATAATTCAACATGTCTCTCATAAAGCCATGAAAGACTGAATAATATTCAACTAATAAGTAGCTACAGTTATTTTATACTGATATTATATCAGACGCTGAATTTAAACCCAGTACAACATAAGTGTGGTCATATTAAGGAATTCTTCCTGTAACACTTGTACCACAACAACTACAGTTTTTTCCACAGGCATATGAAGCTGTTGAGTGTGATCTGATACTGGCAGTGAGACAAAACACCAGCACAGAGAAGCACTTGAAATTCTCCAAATGTTTTTGGGAATCTTTCCCAAAAGAGTATTTTAAATTGTAGAGAAATGTCACAAAAGCCATCCTGGGATACTTCTTACTGAAAAGAGGTTGTTGTGGAGTTGGAGGTATGTCTATTCCGGTAACAAGCAAGTGACAGGACAAGGGGATATGACCTCAAGTTGCAGCAGGGGAAGTTTAGTTTGGAAATTAGGAAAAAAATTCTTCACTACAAGGATCATCAAAAACTGGAACAGGATGCCCAGGGAAGTGACAGAATCGTCTTCCTTGGATGTGTTTAAAAGATGCATAGATGTGGCACTAGGGGACATTGTTAGGTATACAGTTGGACTTGATGATCTGGAAGTTTTTTTCCATACAATATGATTCTTTTTGTCTTCTCTTTAAGGATCTCAAGACACCCACACGATCAGAAACCTTCTGTGTTTCTGAAGGCTCCCATCTTGCCAATCACAGGGAATACTGAGAGCTGACATAGAATGAACCTGCTATAAAGCACAGACATTTGCCCATAATTACGTGCATTTGTGGTATCTGCTGGAGTGAAATACAAATCTTTCAGTTCTCTGCCTTTATAACATATTCATATAAATAATGGAGTTTTTTCAATTTTGACCTTATCAAGGTCAAAATTCTCTCTTTGCATCATTACCAGCTGATTCTAAATTATCACAGTTTTCCTTTGAAATGAAACACATGAAAGAGTTTTATTGATTACTTTTTCAATAGAGAAAGTTTCAACGGTAGATTATCACATCAAATACTCCTATCACTAATGAAAAAAATTACTAATGGATAACATGCTCTTTATTATCTAGAGAGCGGAGTATCATCTTCAGTAGATTAATTTTATTATTTAAATTCTGTGAACTGCAGGACAGCTCATCTAGAATCTGATATGGATGAAATTAAGAGAGGTTTTGAAAGAAACAACCACTAATTTTAATTTTAGTATTCATCGGTGAAACTAAAAATGACACATAGTCATTTAGTTTCATCAAAAACAAAGATTATTTTGATCTCTGATGAATTTATAGACTTTAAAAAAGGCAAAAAAATGAACATTTAAAAAACACACTTTTGAATTAAAATTACCATTTTGAAAATGTAAGAATGATTTTTTTTTCCTCCTGATTAGTTTTTTTTTCTATTTTCAGTACAAACAATTCAGAAATGTGAGAAATTCACGGATTTAGTCTCATTAAATCAGCATTTCCGAAATAATGACACACAAACCTTTTGGCAGAAACTGAGTTCAACTATGATCACTTCTAGCTCTCAAAAAAACCCCAATCAACAGACTGTGATTACAGTTTCCTGAGTTTATCACTGACTTTTATAGTTGCTTACTTTCCAGAAGGTCTTTGTTTCATACTTCCAGATCATATCTTCAATTGAAGCTCTATTTAACTGTAAAGGCTGAGTTCTTCTGCAACATAGTTTTGTACGAATCTCTGAAATTCACCTGGCACCTCTGGTTTAGAACCAAAGGTTTCCACACCCCAGTTGCACATGCGTTTTAAAGTTTACTGCATAATATTGTTTTTTTTCTACAGCAGAGTAAGATGGAAGATATTTCTATAGCTCTTGTACTTTTATGTACGTAAAAGCATCTCAGTTGTGTTAGCAATGTGCTCCTCTGGGGCTAACTGGCTTTAATAGGTGTGTAAGCTATAATAAAAACTACACAGATTTATGTACTGTGGATCAAAAATAACACTCACTAGTGCATATCACAGTCCTCTTTCATGTTCTGGACAAGAGTGTGGCTGAACGTGAGATCATGGTGGTTTTGAACATACGACAATGCAAAGGACTTGTGGATATTTCCTACTGAAGTTTTGCAGGAACAGGTAGGAACTGCAGTTTCAGGACTGGCACAGCAATAACCAAGCCAAGTCTTACCCGTGCAGCTGATCAATTCAGTAAAGTTGTTCAGATATGATTCACCATAATGCACCAGAAGTCTACTCTGAGGCAGTGCTATGCCCGGGTGCACTTGAGAGCCTTGGGGAGTTTATGCCTTGGAACCAATCTGAGAATGTTGTGGAAGATGGCTCCCTATGAAGAAAATGAGAAGACCCATCAATATTAAAAAATCAGCTCCATTTGTTATACATATATTTAGTTTCATATATAATATAGGTATTGTCCAGGAACAGGAAAACACCAAATCAGCTTGGTCTTACTAACAAAGATAATCCAAATGAAAAAAAGATTCTGGAAAGCAGATGACAGATGCAAAGCAGAATATCTATGTCTGGCAGAAGAGATAGCTCCAATGACTGAATGCACAGCATCCAGCCCCCTACACAGTTTTGTGTTTTGAGAACTATCACCCACCAGAATATTTGATGAGCTTCAATATCCACAAAATGTTATTCCCAGACGTGTACACTTTTCAGGAAAAAGCCTTACCACAATTAGAATTTATGCTCTTAATTGCTGCTTTTGGAAAACACACTAAATTTTCCTTTTTGCCAATCTCATAGAAATGAATGACCTTTGCAAGCCACTGCCCAACCAGCCAGGGAAGAAACTGGCAGCAAAAACCCCCAAAACCTCTGTATATAGCCTTAGAACTGTGCTGTTTCTACAGTGTAACTTTTTAAAAGTGGGTGTTATGTTTGTCATTATAGAAAAACACATATTGCCAGTTATGCATATCCTTTTATTTTGATACCATGCATAGTAAATATTATAATCAATAGCTGACTACCATAATCATAGCAATTACTATGAAGCTTTAATACTGAATCACTGCCAAAAATATTTTTCGACATCAAGACTGTACTACTCTTCTCTCTGTAAACATATCAGTATGTTCCTCTCCAAACACTGCAAAAGGATAACCTTTGTTCAACTCCTCTCTCATGGGATTCAACAATTTAGGTCAGATCCTAAACAGGCATAATGCATAAAAATTAGAGAATGCTGGTAAATCATAAAGCCTTCACAGACTGAAGAAACATAGAGATGTCAGGACAAACCAAGATATGAAAAAGAGAAATTTTATTATTTAGTTAGTATTAAAATACATTCTAGTAAAAATAGACGCAATCCAGTGGGAATACACACACACCTATACAAATATACATAAACATCTATTCACATACCCACAATCATGCAAAAATGCATGCATGATGGACACAGATAAAACTTTTTGCATTGTAGTATATTTAAACTTTCCATTAAAAGATAATAACCCTGAATGAAAAAAATAGCAGAATAAATTCTTGTTTCTGGGTGTACCTCAGTAGCTGCATCTTTTCACTGTAGGGCTCCCCTCTCAAATTGTTTTGACAGAGATAGGATTACTGCAAAATTGGTCATGAAAGAAACTAATCTTTTATTCCTACCCCAACTGTTAGTATATTCTTATCTGCACTGGCAGTTTTAAATCTGTAGGTAAATATGAATTTACTGGCTACAGTATAGCTTCAAAAGTTCAGCATCCTGACAGGAAAACCAATATAGCCTTGATGCTAATCTTTATTTCTATAGACAGTTGCTAAGTATAAATACACTCTATCAGCCATGCAACTCTAATCTAAAGCTGTTTATTGCTACAACAAAATAAGAAGTGGAGTGGAAAGAGTTTGAAAGCAAACCTAAACTTCAGAGGATATGGTAATGATTAATGACATTTTCTTGTCAGTTGTTATTTGTATGAACAGATAGCACTACTATTTTGAAAAAGAAAATCTTTAAAAATGCATAGGGGTATTTGAAAGTGGAGCATTCAGGCATCACAGGGTCATATGTGATAAAAGAGATGGGATAA
Source organism: Certhia americana (assembly GCA_018697195.1). Lineage (NCBI taxonomy): Eukaryota > Metazoa > Chordata > Aves > Passeriformes > Certhiidae > Certhia > Certhia americana. The sequence goes on from CM031879.1 coordinate 6,054,859, forward strand.
AGAGATGATATTTTGTCCAGTACCAGAATGTCAACACTCAGCAGAGCAGTAGAGCAATGTAATTCTGCCTTCAAAGACAGGTGACTGCAGGGGCTGGCTCAGGTAGAAGGATCCCAGGATGACTTTTGTGAGACCAGGGTACAATTTAAACCTCAAAACATTTGGAGAAGCTTTAATGCTGCTGTAAGCTTTTTTTTTTTGTCTCATGGCCATCATCTGATCATACTCAGCAGATCCATGTTGCCATGGCAAAAGCTGCAGTGTTGAGCAGGTGCATTACAGGAAGGATCCCTTAACAACAGGTATTCCATGATCCTGTGGTGAGCTGGAGGACCACACTTATGTGTCCTGACTTTAAATTCAGTATCTGATTTAATGCATTAAATAACTAAAGCTGAATATAAATGAAATATTAATCAATCTTTCTTGAATTTATTGAAGACATGTCAGGTTGCCTTATTAAGTTCTATGGAAATATTTTGAAGCCATTTGGAAAAAAAAACTATGTATTCCTGTTTCTTCTCTCACAATGTTATGCAGACTGGACCTTATTCCATTCAGTCATGAGATCTGGATAGGCTACAAATCTGGGCTATAAAGAGCTGTGTGAAATTTAAGGAGAGTGTGACTGTCCACCTATGATGGGACAATCCTGGTTACACATACAAATTGAGGTATGAGACTGCGAAGCAGCATCATGGAAAGAAAGCTGAAGATTTGGGTGGACAGCAAATTGACTAATAAATGACTAATAAAAAGGGTCAACCCTACCCTGGGGTTCATCCAGCACAGTGTTTATCACTGACTGGTTGAGGGACATGAGCGTCTCCCTCTACTCTGCACTAATTTGACCCCACCTGTGTGCTTTGTGCAGGTTTGGGTGCCTCAGTGTAAGAAGGATGGAAAGTTATTGGAGAGCATATAAAGGAGGGGAATCAATATGGTAAAAGGCCTGGAGGGCAAAACTTGCAAGGAGCATCTGAAATCCCTTGCTTTGTTCAGCTTGGAAAAGAGAAGAGGCTGCACATTCCTCCAGGGGGTGGGCTAGTGGAGGAGAGGGTGCTGAGCTCTTCTCTCCAGTGACCAGTGTCAGGACATGATGAAATGGAATCAAGATGCATCAGGGGAAGTTCAGATGGGACATGGAAAACCTTCGGCATGGTGAGGTGGTCATTCCCTGGAAGAGGCTACCAGGGAAGTGGTAATACATAAAGGCAGGCAGAGTTCAAGGAGGGTTTGGACAATGCTCTTATCATATGGTTTATTTTTAAGTAGTTTGGCAAGGACCAGCGTGCTGTACTCAATGACCCCTAAGGGTCCCTTCCAACTTGAGGTATTGTGTGACTCCATGATTTTAAATCAAATATTACAATCACCATATATTTGGTGGGGGCTTTCACTGCCACTCTGCAGAGGTTTGTTCTTGCTTACACATTCAGCCTGGTTGTGTTCAGCATCTGCTGCAAAGGAAGACAAAGTTTCTTTCAACTTCAGGGGTAAAAGGCCTTTGGGGCACTGGGGCAGATTTAGCTTCAAAACTGATTGGGCTCTTTCATACTTGGCTCCCTAAATACTCATAAGATGAATGTGTGCATGCATGCTAAGTTCCCCACAGAAAATGATCTTGGTCTCAGAGATCATGTTTCACATTTTCTTCCTTACTATTTATGTTCTGCTCTGAAAGTAAATGAATACTAAATTGGATCAGCAATTCAGGCTTGCTACATTTCATTGATCTATGACAGATCAGAGTTTGATGCTGAGCTAATGTGGCCCCAGGCATCAACCTTTACCACTAATATGGTTATAAAATTCTCTACTCAAGTCTATTTATTATGAATATAATCTGTTTTAGAAAAGCACCTAAATCTCTACTAATTATTCATTCAGATGCATGCACTGTCCTCATTTAAAATGTCCAGGTCAACCCTGCTTTTCCTGATTATTTTAATAGTGCACATTGTTCTATATTACCTGGTTTGCTTCCACTCTCACTCTGTTTCAGATATTTTTTGCCTGACTCCCACAGATGACAGACTAGGATGATTTATTTCCTTATGCAACACTCTTTGTATTCTATAGTTATTTTTTGCCACAGTAACACTTTATTACCTTCCTCTTCCAGCAGCTTACTCTCTCAGCCACAAGTAAAATTTAGGGAAGTTTTCTGAATTTTCTTATGATCTGCCAGCCAACATTTTTTATGGGATACTATACCCCAAATTCTTAACTCAAAAAAAATTAGTTCTGGACCTCCGTGCTTCTCCAGTGATTGTCATCCATCAATACTAAGAGGAAAGTTAGTGGATTCAGCCTCCTGATGTCAGCAGATAGAGTTCAAAAACATTTACATTTGTCATCTGGCTTGTCACCCTTGATAAGTCCCTTCTTTACTCCTTCCACTTCGCTTATTTGATCCACGGCATCCCCTTCAATTTCTCCTTACCTTCCTCTCATGTGCTTATTCCTTCCAAGCACAAAGCAGGGAAATGGATATTTCTGACTATTTACTAAACTGAAAAATAAACCCCCGTGTTCAACTGGAATAATAATATTTTAGTTCTTCATTTAAAAGGGCTAAAAACAAAATCTGAAAATAAAAAGTCCCTAATGTATTTTTGGTCTTAACACTATTTGTCAATCTACTGTACATGGTACTTCTTGGGGTTCTATTTTATTTTATTTCAATTTCCCTTAAAGAGTAGGTAATTTGTCCCAAAAAATGCCAAAACTATGAAATCTGAAGAACATTTCCTTTTGAAATTATTACATAATACATTTCAATATTTTATAATGGAATCTTTTGTTGAAAAATATTGACCATAATTCGGCTTAAACTGCTTCTCAGTACAACTTGAATTTTCAACATAACTTGAAAATATGAATTTTTCAATGAATTTATTGTCCATCGAAAATTTGTGGCCATGTCTATAAACAAGCAATGAGTAACAAGGTACTGTTAGTCCTATTAATGCTGTTTGCTTTGGCTTAAAATTTACACTGTTTTGTTGAAGTAATTTCAAAATATGTTCTGATTTCAATAAATGTCCCTAGTGCTTCTGATGAACAGTGCATTGTCTGCAATCATCTTTGAAATTTGAAGGCTTTGGATTTAATAGGGACATTCAAATTAATTAAATGTTAGATGTATCTGTCTCTTTTGTGGAAATACCTTCCATCTCTTGAAATTTCTCATCTAAAGGCTGTAAAATAACAAAGTAGATAATCTTGCAAGATCTCTGCCCTATTGAATAAGAGAAATATTTCCAGGCTGGTTGCTCTCTTGAGGGTTTGTTTCATGTCAGATTTCAGGCTCAACTCAAATTTACCCTTGAACATAAATGCTGTTCACCATTTGGCTGTGCACATCGATTTTATATATCTGTGTTCTGGTAGGGCATCTCATTGTTTCAGAGGAGTTAAAAAAGCACCTGAAAAGTCATGTGCATCACCGTTGTGCATTTCTTCTGGTTGTCAAGGAAACCACCCCAGGATTCCTGGCAACAGACTTCATCTCAATCTGTAATGGAAACACCACAGGTATTAGCCAGTCAGTCACCTCCCACCGGGTGCTATTTTGGGAACAAGTCAATAGATTAGATTCTCCTCTCCCAGCAGCTCTGAAGCTGTGTGAGGGTTTGTCGTGTGCCTTTGTCTCCATGGGGCTTGGCTCTCTGGCAGTTTCTCTGGGCAGAGAGCCAGCCTAGAGGTAAGGCTGTTAAACACTGCTCTCAAGGAACAAAAAAGCCTCCAAAGCACTATGGTAAACCTATCTAACTTTCCTAAAGTCTGAAGTGACAGCTAAAAAGTATCAAGGGGAAGAGGATAGTAGCCTTTGTTTCAGATGGACACTTTCTTTTCATGTACCAAAACTGTACAAAAACCTGTTTACATTTACAACCTTAAAAAAAATAAAATTGCATATTAGTAATAGATACCATTTACTCATGAAATGTCCTGAAGATGTTGACTGAGATGTCCTGTCCTGGGAATGGCAGAACACTATGATTATGATCTGGGATCACCTGTGAGTGCTACAGGCAGTCACCTAGACTGAGAGTGTAAGAGCCCCTGCTATCAGCCTGTTCACAAACTGAGTTTGTCTAGAGAGCATCCAGAAGGGTAAAGTGCTTTATTTCCATCAGGGGGAAAGTAAAGCTTTGGGTGTGACTAGGGATGTTCATAGGAAATGACAGAGCAAGCTGGGAGAAGGTTACTTGAATGCTAAGGGGAAGAAATAGGACATGCTAAAAGGGAAGACAGATGGTAGGAAGAAAAGTAAAACTGTGATGCACATGTGAAATGGATACATAAAACAGGGATTGGAAACCTGTGGGGTGGGAATGAAAGAATGATAAGAAATGTCACCCTAGGGAGAAATGTTCACGGACAATTGAAAAATCAAGAACAGGAAATTTTTGGTAAAACATGGATGGGCCTGTCCCACTACAGGACTGCATGGTGTTTCAGTTTGTGACACGAAAATCTGAAGTAATCTCTATGTGATTAAGCATTTTGGAAGGAAAATCTGAGGTAATCTGTAGGGACCAGAGTGAACACTGAGGAAGATGTCGGTGCCCCAAGTGATACTGAGGATACAATAGGTCACTGAAGGAATGGTCAATTCCCTGTGTGTTGCTGAGTGGACGTAAGGGTCACTGAGGGTTGGTAGATGCTGCTTGTGTTCCTCTGATGGGACATGAGGGTCACTGAAAGGGTGGCAAATGCCCTGTGTGCTTCTGAGAGGGCATGAGGGTGACTGAAGGAATGGTGGGTGACCTGCATCTTGCTGAGGGGCTTGAGGGTCATTTGAGGGGGAGGCAAGAGCCCTGAGTTCTCGGGTTTATAAAAAAGTATTTTTGTGTGTCTCTGTTGCCAGCTGTTTTCCTCTGTCACCCAAGACTGCAAACAGTTTTTTTCTCCCAGCCAGAGAGTTTGAAGAACTGGCCGTGAGTCATCTCTTCTTATATTTTCTTCATAGTTTATTATTTCTTATCATCACATTCTGTTCCTGACCAGCAAAGCTCTTCCTTGCAGGTCAGTTCAAGGCACAAAACCCCAAATCCCCATTACCAAATACCAAATACTAAATGCTCCCACCCTCAGGGTGGCGTGGATATTTATACTACAATCCACGGAATCAGTATTTATAATACTTCTCCAATAACTATTATCCATATTAGAAGGTTAGACTCTATTCTATGCCAACTATAACGTGCCACTTAACAGCAGAAGATGGAGGCAAGGAAGAAGAAGTAAGAAACCCAAAAGCCATGCAGTTCCTCCATCTTGCCTTCACCTGTCTGCCATCCTAAAAACTCCATATATCTAAAATTCTCACCCTGTGATAAAACTACACACTATGTTACTATCTAATACACACTCTTGAAAACTCTGCTTCATTCCAGAGCCTAAAACCCCTTTTTCTATGAACAAATGTTAAAAACCTTGTTTGTCAGAGATCTTAAAATCTCTTAAACATGCAAAGAAATATTTCTCATAATTCCAGACTCCGACACCGAGTGCTGCTGAGGAATCAGGAGGGTCTCTGAGAGGCAAACGGGTACCCTGTGTGTCACTGAGGGGGATGCAGGTGTGCCGTGTGTCGTGGAGGGCACGGGAGGGTTGCTGAGGGGACGCGGGTGCCTGGCCCGCCTGCCTTGGTGGCAGGAGTGTGAAGGCTCCGGGCTGGGTGCCATAAACCGGGCTGGGAGTCACCCTGGCACAGCTGCTGAGCTGAGACATGGAGCAGGAAGGGATGGCACCTTCCCAGGATTGCATGGTGTTTGTGAGGAGAAAAGCTGGTGTGAATCAGATGGAACAGCAAGAACATCATAGGGAAGAAATGGTGGAATTCCCTAGCATAACCTGTAGGGCACCGCTGAATCCAGTCTTAGCCCCAGACTTTTTCAAAAGTTTATGCCTAAAAGATTTTATAGGTGCAATTAAACCTTTCTACAATTTTGTGCTTGAGGATAAAGGATTGCAAATCAAATATATTCATATGATTTGAATGATTTATTATGGTAATGATTAAATAAAAATGTTTTAAACCAACTTGTTTACGACAGTATAGAAGCTATAAAAACTAGGGTAGTATAATGACTGTTTTGAACCCATAATAAAGCAATTGTATTAAAGCAAGCAAAAGACAATTACTAAATAAAACTTAATGTCACATAGCCATAACAATGGTGGCAAGCATCTTTTGCAGATCTTTGAAAAGTAACAGAGGGGTGTCTCCACATAGGAAGATCTTCACAAACCCATTCTAAGAAAGAGTATCTTAGAAGACATATTGTTAAAATCTGGGACTGGGTAGATTGAGGCTGTCCTCATGGGGCTATTGGGTCGCAGTTCCCTGCACGTACAGGAGCTGGAGCTTCTCAGGTCTGAGTGTGTCGTTGTCCATTGCCGGAAGCCCTGGGATGAAGCGGCAAGAGAAAGCAAGAAGAGGAGCAGCTTGGAGCTAAAGAGGGGGCATGAGAGGCTCTCTGAGCAAAGAGCACTCCTGGCATACCTAGGGCACCTTCCTGGTGCTGGGGCTGGCTTTGAGCTGGGTGACCTCCATGTAAGCAGGGCTGGGCTTTTGCTACTGTTGGCCTTTTGCTGTTGTGCTCTTTTGGTTGCCTGGAGAGAGGTGGCAACCATGTAAGGAAGGTGAGAGCCCCTGTTTCCAAACCTGAGGGGTGAAATGGATCTCTCCTGGCCCCCAGCCCACTCTGTAATTTTGGCCTTTTCCCCTGCCCTGGCCTTGTCCCTGCTTTCTGAGGCAGAGCAAAGCCACTTAGTAGTAGTGTGGACACCGTGACCCACCTGTAGCCAGGGTCTGGGACTCTGTCTATGCTGTGTGGCTGCCAGCTGTGTTCTTGGGGCACATATTATGACCTTGTGCAGCCCTTAGTCCCCGGGAGCAGCCTGAGGATCCTCTATGCAGGGAATGGATTGGAGGGAGGGGAATGAAAAAGAGAACGAGAATATTGTCTGGGATGATAATATTTCTGTTAATAGAAATCTAGTCTTAGAGTTTGGAGAGCCATCTCATAGCTTTTTCCAGTGCCAACCTCATGGAAAAGTCTGTGACAGAGGTAAATGCTCCCAGGCCTAGATGATCTCAAATGGGCTACTGGGAGTCACAGAGTTTCTTTTTGGCTGAAGTGGAATCAATTCATTAAAAGTCCCTCTTTCCTTTTGCAGTAGTCTAGGAGAACTTCTCTGTAAACACATCCAGAGTAGTGTCCAGTCATATTGATGATATGTGTTCTTTGTTCACTCTTTGTGCATTCTGCTCTCCATGCAGAAAAAGAAAAAAGTATGGTAGTGGTGAAGTACTCAGATAAACAGTGATTATAAAGGGAAGCAGAGTAATAAGGGAACTGTGAGTAATCATGGCACTACTTGAAAATCTTTGCAAGAAGCTTTACAACCTGTTGAGTTCAAAGTTTGTGGAAATCAGTTGTTGGAGGGAAAAGTTAAACAAATAATCAAATTCATCTGAAAGTCATTAACAAAATAACAGTCATAAACTGAATATGTATAAACAATAACAAATTAAACTTAATTTCATCTGTTTTAGAGTAAGAGGATATATGGAGAATGTCCTACATTACATACCTCAGCTTCAAGAGCAAACTATTTGATAGTCTTCCACAAAAATTCATAAAAATAGACGCCGGAAAAATATAAGAAAGTAATTTAGTGCATAGCATAGGGAAACATGCTTTGAAAATTATGAGTAATGATGCAGTGTTGAAACTGAAGGATGAATTTAATGCTGTCCCTTAAGGACCAGTTTTGAGTCTGTTGCCATTCAGTAATGCCATTAATGAGCTATTATGACCTTTGCAGTTTTGCAGATGGCATTGATTAGAGAGTGAAGAACTGAAGGAACCCAGGTGATGTTATGGAACTGGGGTGATAATTGACAAAAATGCTGATACTTCATGACTGGGATACAGATACTGTTCTTAGGCAAAACCATTCGGGTCTCCTAATCAGGACAGTGAAGAAATAGTTGGTTGCAGGTTTATAGAAAAAGATATTTTTATTGCGCACAAACGACCATGAAGTACAATGACAAGTTGTAGGAGAAACCCCACATATTTCAAAAAAATCAGAATAAGCAGGAGAAAGCCTCATAACATAATCCTTCTCTCCATTCAGAGCTGGAGGAGACCTGAACTGGAAATCTGGGTCCAGTTTTCTTGGGCAGCCAGGAATACACTGAACCAACAACCAAACTGGCAGAAGTGAGATGTTGTTCCAGCTCAAATTTATGATACCATAGATACATTTGATAAGGTGAAAATAAGGAAATAAAGGGAGAAAAATGACCTGTGCAAAGAGTAATGCAGCAAAGGAAGAACTGCAAATTGCTACTGTTGAGATTTGTTACAATAGTCACACAAAAAGCTTTGGTGGACCTTTGGATGAAAGGTTAAAATTAGATGGGAGTTTCTATTTGAGAGGGAAAAAAATGTCATTACAAAGGAGAAAGATACGATTTCTATTAGAATAATTTTTTTTTTTCTTAATCCTTAGAAACTCAATGCTACAGGATCTTGATTATTGATAGTTCTGTTTTCTAACAAACCCAGGAGGAAACATGTTTCAAAGATATGAAGCTAAATTTGTTCGAAAGATGGTGTCTAAAGTGCAAAAAACCAGTTTGGGAGATACATAGACAATGTATCATGTATGTTTGTACTTCTCTCTGAAGACAAATTCTATGGAAGCCTTTTAATTTTCTATCACAAAATGGGCATTTATCACATAAAGGAAAAATCTTTTATATTGAATACATGTGAGTTGACTTCATGATTGGCCCTTGGTAGGTCCCTGTAAAGCAGTGAGCATGAATGGTTGTATATGCTATGCCAACTTTGATGTTTAACCTTGCTGCTTCAAAAGGCTGGTTAAAAAAAACCCTCAGAAATGTTGCTTGAAGTAATAATTGATAGCGACAAGGAAAAATTTACAGTTAGCATAGTGAAAGAAAACCAGAAAAATTTTTAAAGCTTAGTAAAAGAATGAAAGCAGTTTTCTACATGAGTCCCTTTGAGTCAAAAAGAACAACAATTATGTAACTACTGTTAACCGTATTAGATAAAAGCACCAGAAGATCATGAACAGAGAAACCAATGCTGTGTTAATGAAGCTGGAAGAAAACTTTGCTCTTATTCACCGTCTGTTACCCTGTAATTTTAAGAATTTCATATGTATAATCTTCTTTTATAAACCAAAGAAACAGAATTACGCCTGTTTAATTTTATCTCTCCATCAACTGCTAATTGACTTTTGAAAACTTGAATAACCTCACAGTTTGCTTGTGTTCCCCTGCAGATCTGTGTTCAGACCCTTATTCTGTGGTCCCCTCATTATTGTTCCCTCCATCCATATCTTCCTACATGTCACCCTCCTAGGGAGAAAGTTATGGGAATTTTTTCCAACAGTGGGTTTCATACTAAGAGATGGAGATTTGTTCTTTTAAAGGCTAAAGAGAATTTCATGGTTATTAACATGCTGGTTTTTTCAATGCAACTTCTCTATGTGCTTATTCTAGGCAGGGCTGCAGGCATCAGCTTTTATTAAGCTTATTCAAAACTTTGCATTGTAGCACCCAGTTTGCCTATAGACTTGAGAAAGCTTTGGTTATTTCAACCTAAATTTGTCATGTGCCATTTGAAACTGTGATTTTATATCTTTCTAGACTTGAAACAGTCCATTAAATATTATACAGATATAGGAAATATGGGTAAAAGAATAGCAGACAGAGAAAACAATTTCACATCAATGACCTTCATCTGTGTAGACCAAGAAGGAAAAAAAAAAAAAAAAAACCAACTTGGCCTGGATTTTTGTAGAGAAAAGGGATTTTTTTAACCCCTGAAAGAGCAGGGAAATGACTCAACACTCTTACTCAAGTAGGAAGCAATGGCACAGAGGGTCCTAAGTGTTTTGAGTCTGGATGTCCTTTGAAAAGCTTGAGGAGAACAGTCCTGGGTTATTCTCACTCAAGAGGGTGAGGGTTCTCAGGGCATCTCCAGGAGTGTCTCTCACTGGAGACACATATTTCTCTAACACAGAGCTTCAGGACCACAGGCAAAGTATTTAAATTCAGTTTTCCATAATACATTTTTAAGACAGTCAATAGATAGGAGGAAGAAATATCAGGGGGGAAAAAAATGCTATAGAGGGGGAAGAAGACACGTTGTATGTCATGTCTTATGAACCCTAGTACAATGTTATTCAGAAATTTACAGATATTTATGTCTTTAGCTACAGCTGAACTCTGATTTATAGAAAAGCTGAAAACTCTTGGCAACCTAAAATTCAATGAATTGAAAAAGAATAATAGGCTATATGCTGTCAGAATGATCCCAATGATAAAACAGAGCATGTCAGGAGTATATTAATTCACGTTAATGCATGGTGACAATGACAAATATGATCATAGAGTCAATTAACCCAGCACTGCTAAAACCACCATTAAGCTATGTCCCCAAGTGCCACAACTGTGTGTCTTAATTCCCTCCCGGGATGGTGACTGCACCACTGCTCTGGGCAGCCTGTCCCAGTGCTTGACAACCCTTGCAGGGAAGAAATGTTTCCTAGTATCCAGCTAAACCTTCTTGGACAAACTTGAGGTAAACTGAGCACATTGCTGTTTTGTGCTCAGTCACAATCAATGAACACCCTCAGGGTCCTTTTCTACCAGGAAGTTTTCTAGCCAGTGTGTCCCCAGCCTGTCTGCATAGGGTTGGTTGTGTTTGTCTTATTGCACCTCATAAAACTGGCCTCCATTCTTTGAGCCAGCCTTTCCAGATCTATCTTCCTACTCTCCAGCAGATCAAAACTACTACCTAACTTTTCATGTACAAACTCAGTGAGGGAACACTCAATCCCCTCATCCAGACCATTGATGAAAGTATTAAACAGGCCTGGCCCCAACACTGTTGTTTTACCCAGCAAACAGTGCACCCATCCACACAATGGGAAAACAGTTTCTCCAAGTGGGTCATCCTGTCATGGAAGGAGATCAGGTTAGCCAAGCACCACCTGCCTTTAATAGATCCATGCTGGTTGTCCCATATGATGATCTGCTCCATGACCTTCTGCCATACCAAGGTCAGATTGCAATGAGTCAGATGGCATAAAGGCCCAATGGAACTTCCATATAAAGTTAGAAAATCTAATCTAATCTGATGTGCCCAGCATGATCAGCGTCAGTGATATGAGAGGTTTTGTGTCTTATACAGTCTCTCTGATGAAAAGATGAAAGTTTTATTATTCACAGAAATACCTGAGCTTTTTCAAATCCTTCTGTAAGTCTTAGCTCCATTTTACCTTGTGATAATGACTTGCACAAATTAATTACTTGACTAATAAACCACTTTCTCCTCAATATAAAACTTGCCGTGAAACTGTATGACACATCCACATTCCTCTCTTTACTATCCATCACATCTTTTGTCATCTCTTGAAATGTGAATAGCCAAAAATGACACTGCTTTGTACAGATAGTTGTGGGTTTTATATTTTAATAATCATAACTGCGTTTTTAAAAATTTTTCTTTATTTGTTTTATTTTTCCATTTCTTCCATATTTTGGGTGCAATGAACCTTAGAAAATCTATTAAGTTGTCCTTCAAACCACAGTCGGTCTTTGCTATGGTTTATACTGTTTGAGCAGCTAAAATGTTGCTGATAGTTTTATGTTTTGTCTCTCTTCAGTGCTTTGCTTGCAGTTTCCATATCCATGTAACGATAGCTGTATTTTCAGATTTGACTTTTTAAGGTTTTTGGTGAAGATGCTGCTTTATTATCTAATTTTCTCTCCTGAGGTTGAATAAGTTGGGCCAGTGCCACATCTCCACAATAACAGCCAAAGTTACTAAGTTCTCATTTCTTTAAATAACAGACAGAAATAGCAATGGACATTTGTGTTTATTAGAGTAGTTATGATCAAAAACCTGTCCTCTTGACAAAGGCTATAATAACATCAGCTGGTATAAAACTGGTTTACTGCTGGTAAATATCAGTGCCAGCTGGATAGCCTGTATAGCATAGAAAGACTTCAGAAAAATTCCCTTGTATTTTCCCAGAGAGAAATAAGGGATCAAGAGATGAAACCTCCATTAATTAATAACCTGTTCCATGCACAACAGTCCAGTTGCATCTCTCATGTATCACAGAAAAAAACATTTTGTTTGCTAATTTGGTAGGATACAGTAAATAATTCAGGCTTGTTTGAATAAACTGTATATTTTAGCTTGAGAAATGGTATTATATTTGACTGGACCAACGTAAAAACATACTTTGTCTTTATTCTCATTTGACCAAAGAATTAAAGTGCTGATTAGTGGAGACAACTTCCTTGAAGTTCATATGGAAAAAAAAGAGCAAAGATTTTTAATATATAAAAAAATCTTCTAAATCCAGTGTATTAAGCAGCACCACCGAGAACTTTATTAGATATTAAGCTAAAAAGGTAAGAAAGTTTGCTGAACAAAACAATCCTATTAAGTTTTCTAATTCCCCTTCATAGTTTATTGACATGAAGGTAAAGTCATTACATTAATACTCTCTTTTGCAATTAGCCTTATTGTCCATGACTAGTCTCATAAAGACATAGCACTTCATTAGTTTCAAGATGCATTGCTCTAGAGAGTGTAAGGGAATGAGACCCAAACTGCTCCACATAGGTGAGATAGTCTTACAATTTCATTGTTGTACATTATTGCCTTAACTAGTGAACTACTTGAACAAGCATCTTCTTTCTAACCTTCAGTGTTTTCTCTAGAAATTCAATAGTGTCACCACTTTACTTGCTGTCTCCTTAGTGACTAATTGATATTGAACTTGATACTTTTCCCTCTCAATGCAATTGAAAGGTACCACATGACTGACAAACTCAAGTTCTGTCTGACTTAGATAAGTTCAATCAGGAATGGTGGCAGTGCAGCACAGTAAGGGTAGCTGGTAAGTCAGATGTATAATAGCAGGGCACAACTTTATTCTTTCTTGCTGAGAAGATTATACAAGTGAGCAATAACAGTGGTGTTTTATAGATGGAATAACACAGGCTCAAGACCACAAAGTGGGATTTACCTCTGGTATTAAAGAGTTAAATATCTAAGCATGAGTGAGTTATACTTAGGCAGTTCAGATGAGCAACTCACCTGAATCATCTTAGATGCTTATTTTAAAGCAATATGAATCGCATTTGGTGCTTGGATTATTAAAAGTCATTATGGTTTAAGCCCAGCCAACAACTCAGCACCACAAAACCACTCCCTCCCCCACCAGCAGCATCAGGGAGAGAATCAGAAGGGGAAAAGAGAGAAGACTCATGGGTTGAGATAAAGACAGCTCAATATGGGAAGGAAAAGCTGCCCACAAAAACAGAGCATAATAAGGAATTCATTCACACCTTTCTATGGGCAGGCTGGTGTCCAGCCATCTCCAGGTGATTTGGGAAGACAAACACCCTAACTCCAAACTTCCCTCATTTCTTCTTTCTTCCCTTTGCTTTATATACTAACCTTGATATATGATCTGGAAAATCCCTTTGGTCAGTTTGGGTCACCTGTCCCACCTGTGTCTCCTCCCAACCTCCCTCAGGCCCCCGACCAGCATGGCACTACGAAAAGAAAAAAAAGTCCTTGGCTCTGTGTAAGCTCTGCTCAGCAATAAAAAAACCGTTTCTATAATGGCAACACCATTTTCAGTATGCATCCAAAACATAACCCCATGCTGGGCACTGGGAAGAAGATTAACTCTACCCCAGTCAAAATGAGTTCAAGGGTGTAGGTAAGTTGTTTAAATTTGTGCATTCAATAGCATAGCAGCTGCATAAGTGTATTGAAAGCTTGCAAAGAGCTGGCAGGTACAGCAGAGGAGCTGTGGGATGTACGGCTGTATAGTGGACATCAAAATTTCGGTGTCTTCTTCTAGGAGCTACATCTTGCCCTTAGGTTAGAAGAAGCACTCCCAGAGTGATAAAAATTTCTGTTTTACCTCAAAGTTAGGTCTGTAGTCCAAAATCTGAGGAAGAAGAGGTTTATCTCCACAGCAAGATATTTATCTCCTTTCCAAAAAGAAGAGGCCAGGAAAGTTCAGACAACCCATAGGTGAGTGGGTGTTTCTCTCTCTCCATTGCTTAAAGCTAGAACTTGGGTCACTTGTACTAGTACTAGTGTTTGCAAGTACTTAGCTGCAAGAAAAAAAAATGAGAGGAATATAGGCTAAGAGTGAAACAGCAGGAGCCTGGTAGAAGCTGTCCTACCAGTCCTATTTAACCTGCACTCACTACAGCCTTTGTATAAAACTGTTTCTGTTTGGACAGACCAGGAGCAGGTTAACTGCTAATATAAACCCCTCAAGTTTGTGCTATTACACTCCCTAGTTTTCTTTTTTGTTAACCCATGTTGTTTTAGCTAGAAAGGGATCTGTATTTTCCAAACTATGAATATACCATATAGTTTTGAGCATCAAGATCAATCAAACTGTGATCACATCAGTGAAGCCCAGCAAATGGTGGTCAGCCAATATTCACAATTCATTTAAATGGAAATGGTCAAACACGTTTTTTTTTTATCCTTTTGGGTTTCTAGATAATGAAACATTTCCATTAGAAACCTAGGCAGAGTAGGATAGTTACAGCCTTTGTGCTGTGTAACCCTACTCTGTAGGGTTGCTTGGCTTTTCACCTTGACTCCATAGAGAGTATCTAAGGCAAGTAGGTTCCTGATTTAGATGCCTTAAAACAAGGTGGGATGAATCTGGGAGTATTTGTTAGGATACTCCACAATGCTTTAGTACCACAATCAAGGAAAGCAGAGCCACCACAAGTAGAGGCACTATCAGGTTCCTGCTATTTACTAAGAAGAGTTAGAGCATTTCACTAATGTGCTGCAGGTATTTCTCTGGATTAATTCAAGAGAGAAAATTAACCGTTCCAACCACCAACTACAGAAGTTTGTCTTGTTATCTGAAGCTGTAGCATTTTGTATTTCCTCTTTAATATAGACAGCCATAAACTGAACATTATTAAGATTTCTTGACAAGGGGAATAAGAAAGTAGTGCTCACTACAGTGTCCTCTGTTTCTTTAATTTCACAGCTGAATTACCAGAGACTTGCTTAAAGAGGAAAGGCTAAAAGAAAATTCAAAGCTGCTGGAAAAATGTATATGTGCATATAAATACCTTCAAACCTTTGGGTGTTATTAGAGTGGAAATAACATCTAGTATATGCTAAAGTTCTGTGCAATGAAGAAAGGGGGTCATGCATTTTTAAATAGGAAATGACAGAGGGCATTTCATCAGTGCAGAACCATGTAGTTTTTACTTAAGCTAGTTTTAAAAATAGGTAGCTTAGCAGGTAGTAGTGGAAGGCTCAGAAGATGCTGAGAAAATGGAGCATTTACCTTGCTTTCTTGAAGTGTAGTGGGAGGTGTTTCAGCTCACAGTGACTTCAACATGACTGACAGCTGAGCCAGCTGAAACTGCTTGATAACTTATGATAGAAAAACCAGGAAGGATGTATTGAGAATTTGCACATCAAGCAAAACTTAGATGCTCAAAGTCTTGAAACAGTTGATCCTTTGACCACTGGTATGAAGCAGTGATTACTTGAATTTTTTTTTTGACTGACAGTGTCTTAACAGGTGAGTCTGGAAGTCTTAGGCATGTGAAAACAAATAGTGGGCATGACTGCCAGACAGCTCATTCAATACCTTTGAAGACACAGTAAAGACAGCATGTAGCTTGCTCAAAGTTCTAGAGATTAGAGACAGAATTGATTGTAATGAATGAAATTTGCTTAAAGCATTAAAGAATAAGTTGATTCCTATCTATGCTGTTTTTAAATTCACCCTTTATTGGAGATGATTATCTTCTGTCAGCTTCAAAGGATGTATTTGCCATGGTTCTTGGGCAGAAGCATTTTTTCTGAGATAATTTGTCCAAAAAATCAGTACAGATTGCTGATGAGAATCACCATTAAATAAGCACATGTGGGCTTATTTCAACATAGTGCCATGATAACATCCATACCTACAGTACAATGACAAGGCAGGTATCAGGGGACATGTCAAGGACGCTGGTTATGGCAGCAAGGGAATGTACAAAGCCCTAACAACCTTCCAAAGACACTTGTCAGGCTCTCCTGTATGTTCAGCACTCCAGGGCTATTGGAATGCTCTATTTTGGAAAGTTTGGCAATCATACAGCTGTGGTAGTGTGAGGAGCTATACGGGGGAAAATCAGCATTGTCTCTCAGGATTGGTTTCTTGCATTCTGTGTTCCTCACTGCAACACTTGTGATTGCACTGCAATGAATTGTGTGTCACCCAAGAGCTCTGGTGAGAGCCAGGCACCACCACGGGCCCTGCAGAAGAAGAAAAGGGCACATCTCCATGAAAGTGTTGTCAGCTCATGCACCCCTTTTTTTGCTGCTCTTGAGCTGGCAAACACAGTCTGAAAGTTGTCTTGACTTGACACTGTGGCTTTGAGTCCAAGCCAGTACATCGGTCTCACATGCGGTGCTCACTCCACCTTAAAGGGCTTCTGTTGGTCTGGCCATGCTGTTTTTCTTTCTGTCTCTGGTAATACTGTATGACCTACATTTCTCTGCATTTGGGTCTGATTCAGCCCTGGTTCTGCCCCTCCTGCTTGCTCTCCAAATATCATTACTCCTTAACTAAATCTAGATGGCTAGAATTAAAGAGTCTTCCTCTGCTGATAATTATTTTATTTTAGTCAGGGAGTAGCTTTCTATCTTTATCTGGGTCAGTATTAAGCTTAGCTTCCAGTGTTAATTTTCATGCTAAATATTCTTAATTTGTTCCTCCTTTTTAAGAAGCTCCTTGATCCAGTAAATCTTCTTGTCCCTCCTACGGTGTCTCTAGTTATGAATTGTTATGATTCAGTGAATCTGCAGAGAAACTATTTTAATTATCCTCCCTTTCTCTCTCTCTCTTCTGCCAGGATGTCCAAACCTCCCGTGGAGGGAACATTCCTATCCTCCTTCAGCTCCCCTGAGGCAGTTGGAAATTTTTCACGTCAAGTTATCTCTTTGTCTCCCAAATCATTACTGGATAAGCATTTCTTAGTGCTGTGATGTTGATTTCTGTGAGGAGATTCCAGCTCAAGGACAGGAAGACATGAGCTCAGGGGAGACTGCAAGAGAAAATGTATATGTAGTTTATGTCAGACTTGGCAAAACCAGAGAAAGGCCAGATCTGCTGCATCGTGCTCTGGACTTCAAGTTTCACAGATTTCTGCTTGATTCAGTGCAAGAAGGAAAATCATGTTTGTATGATTTGTAGCTGGTATGTGGTGGGTTTTTTTTGGATTCTGAACCCCATCACACTTTTGGTGAGTGGTGGGCATGGGCAATGGGATAGAGAATTTCCAGATCTCAGATGTATTGAATCCAGCCCAAATTGCAGAGCTGTCTTTGCTTAGATTCCAGTAGTTCTGAAAACTGGTTTCTGTGCATTCTGAGACCTCAGAAGAAAGCATTACAAATTTTGCAAACAATTAGGACTTTGCTTCATGCTCTGACTAACAAGGCAATCACTTAGATGGCAGCTTAAGCATTGGTGCAGTTAGTTGAAAAAAATGACAAAAGCCTGGATAAAGTGCTTCCCTCTCAGGCTCAGCACTGTCAGTCATCTATTCAGGCTTCAGAAGTTCCCTGGTGCTCTTTGTTCGGCAAGAGGCTTACTGGAACCACCACACACTGTGTCAAACTACCAAGAAATCCTTTATCAGTTCATCCTTTTGAAACTGTCATTGAAGTGTATGGACCTAAAGAGTGATAAGCATTAATAATACTGTGTTCTTTTTATCCATGTGTCACAGTTTAGTCTCAGTTGGTTTTATCTTAAGCTCAGGATTTGCAGTCCAGACCAGTCTGCTGCAACTCCCCACCTCCTTGTCCTTTTAAAATGGTGCTTAACCCATCACATACGGATACACAAAAGAAAAATCAAACTAATTTTTATCTAAGTCAGAGGTTTATGCCTTTTGTTTATAACTTGGACTTCTTTTGGCAAGTGCATCAGCATCCTGTCCATGGTCCACTGGCATAAATCCCATAAGCAGCGTAGCTTGTCAGAGTGATAGTGTTGACATTTTGCTTGCTGAATTTTCAATTTTATTTGGGGTTGGTTTGTTTGTTTGTTTGTTTAGGTGTGTCTGTTATTTAGCATTAATCAAACAAATAATCAAACAAAGATTTGAAGCCAGGATCTGAACTGTTTCATGGGCATTTCTCATCCTGGCATCATTGGCTCTTAAGAACATTCATACAGCCAACACCCAGTCATGCAAACACAACAGAATCCAGAAGGACCACCTGAACACCTGGGTACAAAACCTACTGCTCACTGTCCAGCATAGTTTCACTTCCCAGTGGTTTATCTTCTCTTTTTCCAGGAATCCCAAAGATTTGAACCAGTATCCAAAAACGAATTTGTGGAAATCGTCTTATAAAGAGAACTGAACTTGTAGACCAATGGGTTGTCTTTACATGGTGCAATGAATGTGGGTGTGTTTCAGCAATACATTGCCTGCCATGCATCAAGGATGGCTTTGGGGCAGCTGTCATGGAATGACACAGAAAAGAAGATGTAGTTCCTGCTCTTGGAGGTAGTAATAGATGATGTAATAATTAGAAATATGAGTGTAGACTTAGCCAGAATACACTGCTAAATTAAAACACTCTGCCAGAGATTTTACAGTTTTCAACAAGGCAGGTTAAATCAGGAAGAGAATACAAGGATATAAGTGCAACATTAGGCAGCTAAATTCCAAATCTGCAGAATTTCTAATCTGTGTTCTATAAACAGAAAAAACCCAAAATACAGAGA
This sequence comes from Certhia americana, assembly GCA_018697195.1. Classification (NCBI taxonomy): domain Eukaryota; kingdom Metazoa; phylum Chordata; class Aves; order Passeriformes; family Certhiidae; genus Certhia; species Certhia americana. Next base: position 6,073,738 of record CM031879.1, read on the forward strand.
GCCTACAAGTGCCCAGATTCTGTGGATATATTGACAGTCTGGAGCAGCTAAACACTCAGTTCACAATAAATCCTTCCAGGTGTTGAGCTGGCTCTAACTGTCCTGCCACTTTCCTCACGAAAAGCCTTTCTCCAAATATACACAATACAGGCTGCAGAGATAAACACACAGAGTGCAAAAAAAAAAAAAAAAAAAAGTAAATAATGCTGTTGCTGTAACTGTGACTCTTTAGGGCAGAGTAGAATGGAATGGAATAGTTCCAACTGGAAGTGACTTACAACAGTCATCTAGTCCAACTGCTTGATCACTTCAAGGTTGTCCAAAAGTTAAAGCATATTTTTAAATGCACTGTCCAAATTGTCCTTTAACACTGACAGGTGTGGTACATAAAACACTTCTCTAGGAAAGCTGTTCCAGTGTTTGACCAGCCTCTGTGTAAAGACATGTTTCCTAATGTTTTCAAGTTTAAACTTACCCTGACACAGCTTTGAACCATATCCATATGTCCTATCACTGGATAGCACAAATAAGAGATCAGCATATCTCTCCCCACTTCCCTTCTTCAGGAAGATTAGAGGGCAGTGAGGTCACCCCTACATCTCCTATTCCCCAAACTAGTGATTTTAGTGTTTCAGTGCTCAAACACTTTTCTAACATTGCCCATGAACACCCATCTCAATTCTGTGGTGACTCAGACTGGATGCCTGGTACCCACCAAAGCTGCTCTGCAATTCTCCATCACAACTGGACAGAGGAGAGAAAAGAAAAAAAGGGTTCAAGAATTGAGATAAGGACAGGGAGAGATTATTCACCAATTACCATCAATGGGCAAAACAGACTTGACGTGGAGATAGCTATCAATTGAAGTTATTGCCAGCCAAAATCAGAGTAAGATAATGAGAAGCAAAACAAATCTTAAAAACATCCTTACCCTTACACCTCCCTCATTTGTGGGCTCTGCCTCCTCCCTCCAGAGGCCAATGGATATGGGGAGTTAAGGCTCTGGTCAGTTCATCACACATTTCTGCCGTTGCTCAAAGAGAGGAGTCCTTGCCCTGCTCCAACATGGGGTCCTTCCCATGGGAGACAGTTCTTCATGAACTTCTCCAATGTGAGTCCTTCCCATCGGCTACAGTTATTCCTGAACTGTTCCAGCCTGGGTTCCTTTCCACAGGGTGTAGTCTGCTTTACCATGGTCTTCACCACAGGCTGCAGAGGAATCTCAGCTCCAGCACCTGGGCCACCTCCTCTCCCTCAATCTCTACTGACCTTGGTGTCCGCAGAGTTGTTTCTCTCACATATTCTCAGTCCTCTCTTGTCTGGCTGCAGTTACATCTGCACAGCAGCTGTTTTCTCCCTCTTAAATAAGTTATCCCAGACGTGTTGGTGCCATCTCTGATGCACTTGGCCTTGGCCAGCAGTGGTTCCCTCCTGAAGCCAGCTGGCACTCGGTCTTTTGGACATGGGTGAATCTTCCAGCAGCTTCTCACAGAAGCCACTGCTGTAGCTTCTCCTCAGCTACCCAAACCTGGCCATGCAAACTAAATATAGACACAGAGCTACATCTTTAAAATATTGAGCTGACTCTGAGACCAGTCTGGATGGAAGACTGTTCTCATTCCTTTCTGTAAGAACAATGGCATCACTGGAGTGCTCATTTAAAGAGGGGGTGGAAATGCAAACATAGTCTAAACCTATGGGTTACAACACTTGCAGGAAGACATCTTGTGTCCAGCTCCTTGTCTGTTAAAGACACCACATGCATTACAGTAAAGAACTAAAGAGTGGCTTGAGGAAGATGAGGGAAAAAATGGGTTTGAAGTTTTGTTTTGTTTTTAAGGTTATTGGCATGATTAAGGGCATTGGGAACTCTGCAGTGATTTCCCTGCTTGATTTTTCCTTTTAAGGAAAGATTTTCCAGGAGGTAGAATTTAGGAACAGAATGATCTCCCCATGGGTCAGCTGAGAATGAAATATCTGACAGCCCAGCCACATAGCCTCCCCTAGCACATGCTGACATACTTATAGAAGTTGGCATGCCTAAAGGCTTCTTATTATTTATTCTGCCTCTCCAACAGTCCCTGAAGCACAAATACTCAGAAAGCTATGAGGTCTTGCTATGCTCCAGCTCTTTTGCTCCCCCAATATTATATTCCCTAGGGTAACCATAGGAGCAAAGAACAACTTCTAGAACTTGCAGTAACATAGAAATTCACTTATATACATCTTATTATTGCGGACCCTTGTCCACCCCCTTTAAGGATACTGGATCCTAGGCAACAGAATATATTTCAGTACAATAACTCTGGAAAAGTTCATCAGGTTCAATGTACTAGTTACATAGATATTCTATTCCTGACCTAAAAACATAAAAAAAAATAATAAAATTTTGAAAGTCATTCATCTTTCCAGGCTGTAAAAATTTGTTAAGTTGTTACCTATCTGGCAAACTTTAATATGTTTAATAAAGGCTCCTAATTAAATATTTGCTTTAGCCATGACACAGTTTTGGAAAAAGTATAGCTTTAGCTACAGAAAAGGTGGAGTCCTGGAAGAGCACAAATATGCATGGCAATATTTTAAACAGAGGTCAATTATTAATGAAATTTAAGGGCTTGTCTTTAGCCTACAGTTATGATAATATTGAGAGTTTTTTCCAGGTATAAAATATGCTTTAAAACCAGGAGGATTTTAAAAGAACGTCTTATTTGTTAAAAAAAAAAAATAATTTCTGGGTCTTGCTTTTGAAATATAGATAATATCTTCTAGAGTGTTTATGTCTCTATGTAAAGATTTACTTCACAGCTTGTTGAAACATTGATTTGCTACAAGTCCATTCCAAAAGGTATGCCTCTTCCACAGTGCACTATCTTGTCCCACGCTGAAGCTGAATGGTACCAAGGAGTAGACAGTTCTACAGTTCTTTCTCAGTCATGAATTCTCTGTGCTCTCAGAGTGAATTGTTCTCACCAGCCACACTGCTGTGACTGGCACCACTGCAACTTTCATCTAAGTCAGGTATCTCTTCTTAAGCTGCTCTTCCATTTCCTCTGATAGATTTCCTGACCAAATACTCCTTACCTCCCTCTCTTTCTGCTCTCACTGTCCTTACCCTGCCCTTGTCTCTTCATGAGCCCAATCTTTTCCACTCTGCTGCTGCATCTGAACTCTTTCACATAACCGCTCGGCGCTCATTCCCAGTTTCTTGTCTGTCCTCCAGGGTTCCACGTTCCATCTCTAGACTTGTTTTAAGCAGGAAGGCCCCAGTCAATCAGACCAATTTCTCATTGTTCACTTGCTCCTGTTTTCATGCTTACATCGTCTTGATTTTTCCACCTCATTTTTTCCCAGTCCAGTTCATGCCTATGTTACATCCCAATACTTCTTCTCAGTCAGCTCTAGGCTATAATTCCACCAATTTTTTTTTATAGCAGTTTTTCCACATACAGACCCTGGAACTGCTCTTCTCTGCTCAGTTTCCTGCCTTATATTATCATACTCCAACTCTTCTCCCTCTTTGCATTCACATCACTGATCCTGTTATGTGTGGGGGGAACCATATTGGTGGGTTTAGAGACACAGAATTCATGCTCTCAAAAATTGCACAGAAAAAATGTCTTCTTCCTTCCATCCCTTCCTCTGAATACAGAATAGAGAAGAGCTGGATGTGAACCATCAACAAGGATTTGCTGACTAATATTATTCCTTAGCAAGGTGAACATGAGGACAGTAAAAAGGCTGATATAACAGTGCACTTCCTTGCCAAGTCTCTAATTCCTGCTCTACAGTGTAAGGACACTGGATCTTCTCAAAGGTTAGCGGAACTTTAATATGGATAAAACCAACTTTTTCCCCCCCTTGTTACATTCTTGGAAACAGCTGAATAAACTTGGTTATAATTACAAAAAGCAGCCAGAAGCAGATACCAGCATAGAAAATTTCACCTTGTGTCACCTTGAACAGTCAAATTTAAACCCATTTCAATTAGTAAGTGAAAACATGGGAAATATTCTTATAAGAGGAGGTGTATTCCAAACCTAATTATATATTACGTTTTCTTTCTTGATGCAATGATTTAAATTCATTATCCATCAGTAGTGAGAGAAATGCATTTTAATTCACATGGCTCATCTAGCATTACTGGGTTCAAAAACCTTGATAGATAGCAATGGATTAGAGTCAGTCTCACCAGGAGGAGTTACTGGTTATCAGTTTGGTGAAAAAACTCCAGAAAACCCTTCTAAACCTTCTGAGAACCATCTTTTGTAGGGAAATTTTCAAATGATGTCATTAATTCTCAGTAGAGACCCATATTTAATAAATACTCTTTTACTTCTTGAATTTTTTGCATATTGTTGTGCATGATTACAATATGACTATCTAAAGAAATAACATAAACAGGTCCTTAAATTCATCCAGAGTGATGGCCAGCTATACTTGTTAAATTTAAGAATGGAGTTTGCCAGCCTATGTGGTTTAGAAAACTTGGATGCTCTGTGCAAGTGTCAAGCCTTTGCTGAGGTATATAAATAGTGTGACATTATTTCTCTCCCTCACACGCACATTCTTTAGAACTGAATAATTTAGTCCAGCCGTTCAAGCCTGTTACATTTTCCATTACAAATTACTTTAGAGACCATAACATTTAGGTACTTTTAAAACTGGATGAATGCACTAAAAGTGACACTGCATTTACATAAGCTCAAACTATTGTTTGGTTTTTGTTTTTTTTAGCTATTTCAGCTAAGAAGCCTTTGTTCTTTTCTTTTCTCATCTGCTTAGCCCTTCTCTTAGCTACCCCTCGGTATCAGTTCCTTGAGCTGATTCAAAGCATTAATATGAAAACCAGACTGGAATAAAGTGATGCACAAACACCCCTTGGAGATTTTTAAACTTCTGTAATGAGTTTGATTTTCAGAATGTGCTACATATAGTCCTGTACCGCAGATGTCACTTCTATATCTTTAAGAAAGTATTTTTATACAGGTACAGAATACAATGCAGTGAAGACCCACACATGAGCACAAACAGACACAAACATGCAGAGTTTACTTGCTTCCTTATGGCCTTTTAATATTGAAAGAAAGCTTATTGAAAAGATGGAGAGGGACCTTTCACATAGTCAGATAGTGATGGGACAAGGGGGAATGTTTTTAAACTAAAAGAAGGGAGATTTAGATTAGAGATTAGGAGAAACTGCTTTACTGTGAGGGTAGTGAGGCCCTGGCACACATTGCCCAGAGAATCTGTGGATGCCCCATCTCTGGAATTGTTCAAGGCCAGGTTGGATGGGGCTTGGAGCAACCTGGTCTGGTGGAAAGTGTCCCTCCCTACACATGGCAAGGGGGGTTGAATGAGATAATCTTTAGGATCCCTTCCAACTCAAGTTATTCTGTGACTCTAGGATTTTACAGAACACTGTACTGGAGTTTATCATGAAAACCGCTAGGATAGACAGGATATAGGAGTTGGCATAAGTTCTGTTGCAGATACACTTACATCAGTAGTTCAGTGATGATTTTCCCTAAGTAGACATCTGATTCAGTACTCCACAGAAAATGGGAATACCCATCTGGAGAATACCTGCTCCTGTTCCCCCCAAAAAAGACCTAGAAACAACAACACACAAAGCAAAACAAAACAGCAAATCCCCCCCTGCCCACAAAAAAAACCCAACCCAATACCCAAAAATTAACCACAAAAAGCTGTAACCAACCAACCAACCAACCAACCAACCAACCAACCAACCTTGCAGTGACAGGGGGTTAATATAAAGACAGCATCTTAAAACAGGAATTTATCTATTTTTGCAATATAATGTCTTTGGATCTGAGCCTTCAGTACCTTGTGCAGATAAAAACTCTGAACTAGTAGCTGTCCAATAAACTTTTAGACAAAGCTATTTGATTAGTCCGATGTAGGTTTCTATCAGAAACAATTGTCAGGCCTCAAATGAACTGGGCAAGTAAGGACTTGAGAAAATAAAGGGGAATGCAGGCAAGCCCTTGTCTATTTCATCGAGCATCAGATGAAGTGAAAGATACAGTATGAGCTGGTTGCTGCTCAATTACTGTTGGAGTTTTGTTAAATGAGTTGACTGCTACCTTATTTACATAATAAAATCTCCACTCAAGTTTCACTGAGCCTCAGCCAGACCTTGGCTGAGAATTTGTGGTTGAGTTCTCAGTGGAGGTGAAGAACTGGAACATTAATTCCAGGTGCAGTGGTTGGCCTGAATTCAATCACATTCATGACACTGATGAGCAGTGTCCATGAAAAATTCCTGTAAAAAGCCAAGACTTGAGTTGAAATTAGACAAGCAGTTGCCTATAGTTTGAAGCTGGGCTTGAATGCACTTGAATTTCCCTGTGTTTATATATACAGTAAAATTACATTTTCCCTGGCTTTTCTCTGGCTCATGTGTAGATGCTTGTACTGAGAATTTTTTCAAGTTAAGTCAATAGTTTTTTCTGACAATTGCCAAGTTTGCTGCACTTAACAAAAAGAGGGGAGGTGGTTTGCTGCTGTCTAAAGTGCCACACAGGTTGACCTCATCTGTTCTGCATTTCACATATAAGGAGGGTTTTTTTCAAGGAGTGGTAGAAGGACTTTTTATCTCATGGTGGATTTTGATATGCTCAGGAAGTTCTGCAACCTTGTTGATAGCTGAAGCATGGGTTGTTTGGGTTCAGTTTTCTGCTGTGACAATGTTTCCTGAGTAATCTTTGGTAAGCTATTCAAGATCAGCACCCCAAATCCCTCCCCAAAGTCAGTAACTTTGAGGACACGCATCAAAATAAAAGCAAGTTTTTAGGTTTTAAATATATGAAAAATTTGTTCCCTAAACAACTTATTGGAGTAATTCAATCTAAATTTAGTCTTTGGCATCCAACCATTTACCAGAGGGACAAATTGTTTTGGGCAGTTCTTCTGTTTGGGGATGATTTTTGGCTCAGTTTCTAGAAGATGAGTTGTGCTTTCTGGACCCCACTGGTGAGAGGCTGGTTTTAGTTGCCTGAACACAGGCTGAAAGTTGGTGTCTATTTTGCTATATGACTTTCTCTATCACAAGTTTTCAGTGGTTAAGGTTTGCAAAAAAGCAAACATATACATAATATCTGATCCCAAGCAAAGCTCAAAACAGGGCCATAATATAGAAGAAACCCTTGTAAACTGGTTGATGCTTATACTTTTACACTCTGACAGGGTATACCCAAAGCTCACTAGAAAGCTAAGATGAAAAACACATCTGCAAATACAACACAGAGGCCCATTTTGGAAATTACTGAGATCAAACAGCAGAGCAATGAATGTAGCAGAGAGAAACACAGATTGTTTCTAGTTATGGTTAAGCTGTTTTCTAAATATCCCACTTTCTTTTCCCTCAGAGATACCACTTTCTTAGCAAACCTACCATATATAATTATAAATTTTAGTGTTCCTTACCAGCTGAAAATAATACTGAATCTACAAAATTTTCCTAGTAACCCTGGTGTCTTCACTAGAATTTTATTCTTAGATCAGCAGCTTGTTATGGCCCTAAGACAAGCACATCTTCCTCCATCTACTCCCCGAATCACCTCACCCCATGCAGCAGTCTGTGTTCCTGTGTCCATCACTGGGGCAATCTGTTCAGAGCATGCTGGCAGGCATGTTACAGCCCTCAGAGGCTTGAGTACCACAGGGAAGCTCCAGGCACCTGCAGAGCACAGGTGTTCTCTAAGATGGCTGTTTGCTTATAATAATTGGAGGAAGCAGAGGGAAGAAGAACCAGTGGAAGAAAGCTGCATTTTGTGTTTCCAGAAGGTTGGGATTACCTTCCACTGTCAGTGACTGGAATAATGTCACATGTAGAGAGACAATTGAGTATTGGCTTTTTAGAACAATTTAATTAGGATTTTCTGTTTGCATGGGGTTGATTATGTGCTATGTGATGGGCAGGGAAGAAACAGAAAAAAACAAATATTTTCCACCCTCCAGCAAATTTCTGTGGAAGTACACAGGTGGGACCTTAATGATTTCTCTATCCTTGGGGATATATTACGTTATCTCCGGGGATACCTCAGTCCTGGAATTTGCTTGGATATCCACAGTACTCACTGGAGCAGTTCTTTTGAGTGAGGAATCTGCTGTCCCCAAAAGGCTGTACTCCACCTTGGCTCTGCAAGTTCCAGGCCAGAAAACCTTCCATTTCAATTGGAAAAACTTCAGATAGTGGGAAGTGCCTGGGGTTCTGCCTTAATTTTTTGCTCACATATTCATTCTGAGCCTTCCACGCCTGGCTATCAGTTATTTCCAGAGATTAGTTACTGCTGGAAGAATCCCTACACTCATGACAAGGTTTTTATACTATATGTCTTGGTTCTGGCTACTGAGAACAGCACTGTTAGAGCTGGGTTTTGACAAACACAGAGCCTGGCACAGTGTCCCACCTGGTACAGCTCACGTCACCCATGTTGGCACTGCTGTGAATCTCACAACATTAAGAACAATTAAGCCATGCATTAAGAATAGGGAGCAGAAATCCTGGGACTATCACAACCCACATGGTGAGCTCCACTGAATTCACTGCTACCTTGCCCTGCATCCAGAAACAGCACTTCTGCATTTGTGCAGCACTGCATTCACAAAATAATTAAAATTATTTGCTCAGGTTTGGTAACCAGTTCAAACATCTGCACCCATGGCATAGAATTTCCTTCCAGCAGCTGAATCTTATTCACAGTTTTCAGATCCAGTTGCTTGGGGTCTAAATGCAGCTGGTTCATTCACTAGCCCAAAGAATTATGCCTAAACATTGAGAACATACCAAACTGAAACCTCTTGGACCACTACTGTGTTCCAGGGCACAAGGATCTCCTCCAGAGCCCAGTTCCTTCAACATCTACTGAGGGAAGCACACATTTCACATGTCAGTTACATGATTAAAAAAGGCAAGCTGCCCCTGGGAATTATTTTGCAGGATGCAATATATGAGAGAGGAACAAACACCAAAAATGCCCTGCCCTGTGCCTTTCTTTTAATTGTAATTTTTATACTCCGGTAAGACTTAGTCCTGCAATATCATCTTGGCATTCACACAGATATAACCTATGTATCTTACATCATACAACTAATACCCTCAGCTTTGATCTTCAAGGGGTGCAAAATGCTAATGCTTTATCCTACATTATTTAGGGGCTTCCTAGAGTTCAATATATTAATACAGTCCTGTTATTCAGCTGTGAATAGATTTCCTCTTTAGGAAGGTTATATTCATCTGTGCGGGAGAGAATGTAAGAAATAATCCCCATCCTGTCAGGCAATTAAAGCAGTATTATTCCTTGCAATTTTAGGTTTTAATTTACTGTATGAATACCTACACTATTAAGTCAAATATTTTTATGGAAAAAAATCAGTGAAGTTCCACGCAGTAATGTTAAAGCCTAACACCTCCTACATATTCTTCATTATGAGAATATTATGATCTGGCACAAAACCAATATACTTCAATATTTAAACTGAAATTTAGGAAATGAGCTGTATTGTTCTTATAGACAAATTAATTACTCAAAGAGGGTTATTTTATTGACAAAATTAAAAAAAAGGTACAGTTAAGGTTAAAATGTGATTTTTGTTCTCTGCTTCCCTGCTTTTTCTTTTTTTTATTTCCAGTCAGTCATTCGTAATATCTTGAAAATTAAATTGTAAACTGGAATTTTCCAGTCCTATTGACAGCACAGCAACAATTCTTAGGAATTGCGATGATCTGAGTAAAATTGGTTTAGATGCTTATGACTTCAGACCATAATCCAAACTACATTCTTCAGCAGGCTGAAGATTCAGCAGATTGAAGTACCACAATCTCGAGTAGATTCCTTTAATGACTTCATGGGTTTATGGTTATAAACATGAAAAAACATTGTTCCATAGATGCACAGTACAATTTTATATATGGATTATTTTTTAAAATTGATTTTAAGCTCTGTTTCAACAATGTGCAGGAGTAAATTCAACTGGTATTTTCTCATTACATGGTCATACATCAAAAATCCACATTCTATGAAAAATTTCACTCCGTTAGAGAAGCTGGTAAGAGTTTCCAGTTTAGAGGAGAGAGAAAGGCTATAATTAGCCTCATTAAGTAAAATCTTTGCCCAGTGTCTACATCTGAATGTGCAAGCCTCATCCTTCTCTATCCAGTACGAGAAATGCTGCTCCTAAGGCATGAGACAGATAAACAAAAAAGAGATGAGTAAACCCACCAATTTCCCATCATCAGTTAAAAAAGAGGGTCAAATTAAGAGTCGGGTCTTTAAATTTTATGTGTGTGTGCTGGGTCAAATATTCCAAAGATATTTTCATTGTCTGAAAATTTATTTGAAAAACAGAGCAGCAAGTGTTCAAGTCCTTGTTTCAATAAACATTTTATGTGCAAAGAGGATCAGACTGACTAACCCCAAAGCAGCTGGATATGAATAATGCTTATGTGGGCTAGGGAAGGATCAGGTTCAAAGAAAACATGCAAGTGGATCAGTCTTCAGTGCTCCTCTACTTCCCTTGGCCACAAAACACTTTGGGTTTGCCTGAGAAGAGATGGAAATCCTGCCTGATCTTTGAAAAACGGAAGAGGGAAGAATGGGATTAATATATTATAAATAAACTCAGGTGAGGGGATATGAACAAGATTTCTCCTAATATGTATTAGTGATGTAAAGACACTGGAAAATGATGCAGAGATTATTTTTTTCCAAGTGCTGGCTTCTCTTTGTGACATTTAGGATGAAATTCTGCATCACAGTGTAGTTTCCTGATGTGCTTACCTATTTTAAAAATGTAGCTACCTCTCTATTAGGGGAAAAAAAGTGAAGTTACTGAAAATATTGTACCTACTTTCACACATAAAGAAGGAAGACCTACAAAATCAATATACTTGTCATTTTAACTTTGACAGCGTGGTAGGTACTAGAACAGACTTTAAACAATCAGTAGGTAAGAACCAAAAGCCTCATGCAGTACTTGAAAATGTCCAGTGTGGATGTATCAAATGAAAGTCATGTCAAACTTATCTAATTTCCTTTGCTGATGAATGATCTTGCTTTGCATATGGAAGAGAAACTGAAAATATGAAGTGTTCTGACTGTATTAAGCTTTTAAACATTCTATACCAGCGAAGTTGGAAATTATAGCCACTGTGTGTCAATGTTCAACTGACTAAAAATATCACACTTAGGGAGTGATTTTCATTCCTTTCTCTGTCAAAAAAAAGAGAGTAGGTTTTTCAGGGCACCCCCAAGATCTGCCTTGGTTCTAGTCCTGATTAATCTTTATATTTGTGGCATGGATGAAGGAGTGGAGCACTCGTACAGAAGTTCTTGGGTGAGGAGGGTTGTGTGTATTTTCGAAGAACGGATCAGAATTCATAACCATGCTGTTAACTGCAGCAAGTGTTTGAACCATGAGGATGAAATTCAATAATGACAAGTGCCATGAATAGTAATGCCTGTGGAGGAAACCTGAAGTGCACAAATACAAATGGGAGAATAACTGGAGGAACAGTAGCATGGGAGGAGAGGTCCAAGGTCATCATGGCTCACAAACTGTGTCTGAGTCGACAAGATAATGTGGTTGCAAAAAAGCAAATCTCATTCTGGGCTGTATTAACAGCATGACAATGGAAGTAATTATTTTGCTGTACTAAGCAGTGATGAGACCTCAGCTGGTGCACCATTCCCCAGTCTGAAATCAAGACAGGTGTAAATAAACTGGACAATCTCTAAAGGAGAGAAAAATACAAAAAGAAAGCACAGTTTATGTCAAAAGTCTGGGAAAAGTCTGCTTATTTAGTAAAAACAAGATCAGATGGAAACATAAGGATATATGAAATTACCATTTCATAAATAAGTAATATAAGTAATGGTATATAAGTAGCTTTAAGATGACGATGGCCATTTTTTTCCTTCACATCTTATATATGTGTTGCAAGAAATGCTGATTTAATTAAAACCAAAATATTTGAGGCAGAAATTTCAATATAAAGTTGTAAGATAGAGATTGGGAAAATTTGTCAGGTTTGTAAGACTTTTAAACTCGTGTTTGGTAAACTACTGGGTCTCCTGTGCTAGAAGTTTATAATACATATTGAGAAGCTTTTCAAATACTATGTGGATTTATATTTTTCTGCATCATAGGGAAAGGATAAACAACTGATTAGTCAACATTCTGTAACTCTTATGTGTCTATAAAAATATTGTTTAAGCAAAAATTATTTAAATAGGATATTTCAATAATTGTATAGTTTTGTATGCTTTGGTTTTGTACCTGAAAAATAACATGAAGGATTTTTCATAGCACAAAGAGGGTTCATGAAAATTATGTTAAATTTGCACTTTGGGATGTCAGAGTAGGATTATGTTTTATTTCAAAATGTCAGTATAAACAAACAAGCACACAAAACCTCCAAAGAATAAATTGTTTTTTTAAGTAGAAATGTCACATTTCCTAAACAATCTTTTTTTTTTTTTTTTTTTACAAAAAATAAAGGCTTTTGTAGAAACAGAATCTTTCCTGAGACATTCAGTGGAGCTGAAAATACATTCTTGAAGAGTTTTATCTGAAAAAGTTCTGAGCACTTCTCTTTAGTAGTGAAGACACTGGTATTTGCAGCTGTGATCTTGTGGGGCAATGATTTTGCCATTTCCAACCTTGCTGCCTTTGAATTAACAGAGCTTTTTGTTCTTTCCACAATCCTTTTTTCTCAGGGTTTTTTCTTTCTTTTGCCTTACACTACCCTAAACAATTCTCCCTCTAAATGGCAAAGTGAAATTAAAGAAGTCAAGTTCAGACAAGTAGATAACAAGAAATCATGGAACTCTTCTGCAATGGTCTTTCTTAAAGCACTTGGAAATCTGTCCTTCAGTTCCCAGAACTCTCTGCACTCTCGGCAGAAGTGATGGTGCTGGGGCAGAAACACTTCATGGTGTGAGGTTCTGAGAGTAATTCAGAAACAACAGAATAGTTGAGGGTGGCAAAAAAAAGCCTGTCAGGGAAAGGATCAGAGATGTTGTACCTTGAGTCAGAGTAATGAAACCAGATGCCATGAGTTAAAGTCTTACTTGTACTGTTAGGATAATTAGCCACCTCTTACATCTTTTGCAATCTCACTGCTGTCTTTATAATCTCAAATGAATCGGTTCCCTCATCCACAGTAAATTATTTGCAATAGAGATAATTTTTTCAATATTTTATCACAGTTCCTGCTACATTGGCTCCAGGCTCATTAAGAGATTTTTGGTGCTCCTGTAATATGAATATCTTTGAATATATTAATATTTTTTTAATGTACATATAAATATATGAATAAAGCTTTATTTCATCAGATCAGAGTTACACTGGCTCGAAGTGCAGCAATGCATGAGTGACTTAATCAGAGACTTATTGCTAGCTCAACTTTACTTTGTGCTAGCCCTGTGAGAGGCAGCATCATTGTTCCCATTTTTGTGTCTCTTGTTACATTTGAAAAATGAAGGGACACCTCTTTTACCATTTTCATGGGTGCAATGGGCTTCTGAACCCCAATTCTCTCAGCTCCAAACCCCAACTAGCTGACCTGAGCTTTTTCCTGATTTTTTTTGCCAGAGGCTCCTGGTCAGGCTGTGCTCCCTGGTCACAGGGCAGAGAACATTTTGCACAGCTTTCCTGTCTGGACAGGCTTAAGGTCTACCATAAAAGCTGTCTTCTGTTTGAGATGCTTAAAGGATTCTTGTTACTCAAGTGCCCGCTCAAAATAGCTCTTCTTATGGGTCAGAAACCAACTATAACCTGGAATATGTAATCTCCAGAATCCCACAAGACCTAGGAAAGCTTGTGTTTCCTTAGCTGCTGGAGACATGGTTACTACCCTGTTTATCACATCCATGTGCACATGACATCTGAAGGGAATTTATTAAGATCCTCAAATAAAACATAGTCCAAAAGGTGCACTCCTGAATAAAGGGAGCTGTTTTATAAGATGGGCCAGGCCTGGTTGCTGTGCTAAGCCTCTGGAGGCAGACTTTAGCAATAGGTGATTCAGCCAAATGGTCTTGTTTATGTCTCATTATCCCTCAGCAGAGTAATGTTCTATGATTTTTGCAAGGGTGATGTCCCATTTGTTTTCATGGCAATGTTGTCCTGCCAATCTGCACATCTTTCAAGTTTCTACCATGTTTGTATTTACACATCTCTGATATAGGTGAAAACATTCATTATATTGCTTGGGTGACAGGAACTTTAAAGTATAGACCTTTTCCATGGATTCTATTAATTTTAAGAGTAAACAATTTAGGTTTTAAGTCATGCCCATTACAAGCCAAGAGATTCTTGTTATTACTAATTTTAATGCATTCATGAAAACTGCAGCTATTCAACAATATGGCAAAAAATGATTCAAAATACAAATCTACTGAAAAACAGTTTTATCAAGCTGCAAAAGAACCATGTGATGGCATTCATTCTGTTTAAATAGCAGCTATTAAGCTTTTAATGGTTTTACATTTTAAAGAATGATAAAAATCCTACTAAATAGTTCTTCAAAATCAGCTAATCGTGTATGATTAAGATGATAGCATGTATCACCATTGTAGCTGGTGACAGTAGCTCTTACTGTATTTCCAATGTCTATCAAATCCTTAGAAAATATGATGAGATAAACAATGTATCATTACACATATTAGAACTTCAGAAAGCTGCTCAACAATGCCATATGCCTCATGTCTCCAACGTGTCATTTATTCTCATGATTCACATTTGATATTTTCTGAAAGGCTGAGAGAGACCTGAATTCTAAGACTTTGTCTTTTTTATGCCAGAAATCAAACAAGTAGAATGATAAAGAAAAGCTTAGAAACATGAACTTTACTATATAAAAGTGAATATGAATGAATAATAATAAGAAATATAATTTTCATACAAGTTAATGTTTTTGTGGCTTTAAGAAAGGTATTAATAACCCTGATTTTTGCACTAACACAAAAACAAAAACAAAACAGCAAAAAAGCTGCTTATTTGTTCATGTCTAGCATTCCATGTAGTTTTCAGTCCAACACAAGTTAGCCAATATGTGTGTGAAGACACACTGTCCTGCTAAGCATATCTCTTTCATCTATTCAGTTTTGGACAGGTCTTGGGTAAATGCTGCATTGCAGTATGCTACCACAGCTTCAGATTTATAGAATGAAAGGACTTCTTTTAGTATTTCAGGCTATGCTGCTAATTTGGGAAGTGGAAAAGATGTAGATGCTTTAAAGACAGAGAACAGTGTTTGAGCTGATTGATTTTTCTACTTATATTAAAAACCAAAAAAAGCTTCTAACAACTGCATCAAAGCTGCTAACAGCTATGGCTAATTTTCTGTCTCAAATCCATTGGGCTTTTCCTCCAGAGTGTAATTGCAGTTATCCACTTGCCTGGAGAAACCTCAGTTTGTGTCTCATGGCACTGTGCAGAGTCTTTGCATCTTTGTGATTGATGAGAAAGGTCTAAGCAGTCGACATTTATTGTCATATATTTTTACACAAAGCACTGAAATTAATTCTTGCAGAGTTGGGTCTGGTTGGTATAAGCATATTCCCCATATTATGTGGCAGAATAGATATCTCCATGACTGTTTTAATCCAATTAGCTCTTTAGACAGGAAGCACAAGAACCACAGCAACACAGACACCACAGCAGGCAGCAGGAATGCTGCCCAAGGAGTATTGAACATGTTCATGAGGCCATTCTGTACATACCTGCACATTGTCACAGCCAGCTTGACAAAGACATGCATTTGGGGGATTTTACTGTGTGTGGCTCCTATGCAATCCTTAGATCCTACCCAAGGATTCAGAGGAAGGCAATCAAATTGAAGGTTTTTTCTCAGATAAGACTGACAAATCTTGTAGAGCCTTTTATTTAAGGGTGAGCAATAAGTTTCCATGATCAGGGTACTGCTGCTTCCCTGCCCTCCTCAGTGCACAATGTAGAAGGTGGTGTAGGGGCTCTCAAGCCAGAGAAGAACATGTTATAAGCAGGAAGGGAATAGCCAGATATTCACAAAACTATGGCCTTGCTAACAAGCTCTGATGAGTTTCAGAGGTTTAGGTTCAGGGTCATACTTGCCTGACATGCTGCCTTCAAATCTGAGTTGGCTTCTGCTCGTTTGGAGTCACGAGCTGAGGCTGATGCCGGGTTTGGGGCTCTGCAGTGTACTCTGCTGCTTGAATTCATGATTTCTGAGCACACTCCCTCAAGCTTTAAATTTTGCTTCTTCTGCCTGTCTGAGAAGGAAATATCAACATTTTCTCTGTTACAAACTGAAACCAAGGCTTAGTTGCCAGTTTCAGTGAGATATTGATACATAGCACTGCAGTTCTCTGGTAAAGAAAAAAACAAAAAGCAGTCATCAAGTAACTAATGTTCTTTTATAAATGGCAGATTAGGAAAAAACAGTTTCCAAAGGATACTGTTTTTAAAACAAAATTGCAGTATTTCGGAACAGAACAGAAATTGGGAAACCTCTTACATCAACAGAATGTGCACCTTGTAATGAATAAGGTTTTGCTACATTCAGTAAAAAATTAGAAGTTGTCCAAAGTACCATAATGATAACTCTCAAACCACAAATATACTTCAGGAACTGCTCCAAATGCCACTGACACACTACTATACTCAAAACTGATCAGCAAATGGCAACTACGAAGTGGTTGTGAAAAGCAGAGTAAGAACTCAGGCAACTAAGTTGCACTCTCCTGCCATGAAAAGCTGTTCTTTTGCATTTAGAGCCTAATCAGACATGGTATGTCCTCTGCAGTCAAAAAAACATTGAACTCTAGACTAGTGGTATTTTTGCTATGTCCTTTGGTCTCTCTGAGATCTGACTTCACCAGGTCTCGTCTTCTGCATGACTGGGATTCAAAACAAAACCTCTTGGAGCAGCTGGGCAAAGCACTGCTGGTGTCAACAAGCAATGAGTCACATGCCAAAGGACAGCATGTTTCCTTGGGAGAAAGATGTGATGCTCTACAGGAGTGTCAGATTAAAGTCAAGTATTCTGCCTTTCAGAGCTACCAGAGAAGCAAATATTCACCTTTGTGTATCACAATTTGGTAACTACTTCAAAGTATGAAAGGGAGGGGAAAAGTTTGTGTGGTTTTCATCTCTGAACAGAGCTGAGTTTGCTTTATAAATGGGCAGGATAATCTTCTGGAAAAGCATCTTCTGGTTTGGCACCTCTCCTCTTCTTTCCCTTGCAGTTTTGTACAATAGGCCAGTTAGAGTGGGAAGGGAGAGGAAATGAGTAGGCAGGCCTGACTGCTTTTTGTGGAGTGTAGGCATTGTGGAGAATCCAAAAGGTGACTGGAGAGGAGGATTGGAGCACAGGGGGGGCTAGGAAAGCTAATGGTACAGGCACTAACTAGTAGGAAAAAGAGGGGTGACCAAATCTAAAACATTTGACATTATTTAAAGTCTTTGTTTCTGTCTTGCACAGGTGTGACATACACATGAAGCCAGGTTTTCTCAAAGAATTGGACTTAGTTGATCTTGCTTTGCTGGTGTGTCTGCCCCAGCTGACGTTTTTTGAATTGGTTATTTTCCTCTTCAGCTGAGGGAGTGAGAGACATCACAAAGTTAACCTTTATGGTGGTATATGAAAGGTGATGGTCAGGAGTGACTGAAAGCTTCATAGTTTCCTGGAGCTCCAGGCTGCCTTCAAACATTATTAGACCTCGGAGAAACTGCTCTGGATGTAGTTCATCAAGTAAAGCTTGAACCAACATTTGTAATCAGCCTTATCTAGCTTATTCCGTTCTGCTGCTCTTGCTAATGTTTCCTAGTGGAACAGATCTCCCTTTCATTTGTGTTATCAGGATTTGTTTTTCTCCTGTTACCTTCCCATTCTTTCCCTCCATAGAGGAGGTGTCTTTTGTTTGATGACAAGTGATTCTAATTAATTATTTTGTGCTGCTTTTGAATTGTGCAGCTCTGATTAATTTGGGGGACTGGCTATAGGGTTGAGCTGAAGTGATAGTGAGTTGTGAATGCAGGCTCTATTGTCTGTAATAGCACAAAATGTTTGTGCAGAGTGGTTTGAAAATGTGAATATTTCTTCCTTCTGTAATATGCTATGCTTGCTTTAAGCTTTCAAAGCATTGTTCCTGTTATATGCGATGAGAGGTTACCCAAAAGTTAAGAAGATGATTACTCAAGCATCAGAGCATTATAAGTCAGAGGCTAGTCTACCATTATTTCAGTCTTATTGAAGATTGGCATTATTATTATTGTTACTAATACTCATAGGATAAATTTAAGAGTTTTATTGTATTCAGGGACTGAATATGATTTCATAGCCATAATGCTGGGTCCTCTGACTTCCTAGAAATTTCCTGCTGTTCCAGTCCAGCAAAATTTCTTTTCCATTTATGCAGATCTGCCAGGATAACATAATAATATATGAACTCATATAAGTCATCTAAGTCATGTACTGTTAAAAGTGAACTGTTAATATAAGAGGTGTGAGTCTTAGTAGGAGTAAGAACTCTCGGTATGATTTTTATTCCTCGATTTAAGTCTGATTATCTAATTCTGACTTTTACTAAAGTACACCAAAGTGTGCATCCTTTATATACAACTACCCAAATACACATGAAGAGAAATAGCTACGAAATAACTACAGGTAAAAGACTGTTTCTCAGAAGGGATGTGAGCTTGAATGTGTGGCTGCTGCTGTGGAAACTAGTAATGGAAAAATACTTTCTCCCCATATTCCACTCCTCCCAGCTGTATCAGTGAGGATAGAAGGGAAGGTTTTCCCTGGTGAACATCCAGCTCTTCAATCTCTGACCTCTTTAGAGTAGGAACCTTCTAAAATTTTTGAATGTAAGAATGTCTGTGTATGTGCAGTTTATTCTGGTGCATAACTGAAACTTCTAGGGATTAACAGAATGAATACTAATGAATAATGAACCACGACAAGCAAACGAGATAGCTTCAGAGATCACAAAGTCATAGACTGTCCTGAATTGGAAAGGACCCATCAAGGTCATCAAGTCCAACTACTGGCCCTGCACAAGGGAATCCCACTACATGCCTGAGAACACTGTCCAAATCCTCCATGAACTGTCAGGTTCAGTGCTGTGAGCACTTCCCAGGGGAGCCTGTTCCAGTGTCCATCCAGCCTCTGGGTGAGGAACCTTTGCCAAACTAAACTTCCCCTGACTCAGTTTCATGCTGTTTCCTCCAGTCCTGTCACTGGTTACAAGAGAGAAGAGATCAGAATCTGGCCCTTCACTTCCCCTTGTGAGCACATTGAAGAACACAGTGGTCCAGGTCATCTTTCTGTGTTCTCCTGACAGAACTCTGAACACCTACAGAGTATGGAAAATCACCTTTACTCCTCAGAGCCCATGTAGAACTTGGTTTTAGTTGCTGTCATGAACTTAAACTTTATATGTTTTGGATGGAAGCATTAAAATTATCAACTGACATATTTTTCTCTTGGCTAAATGTTGTTCTCTCAGGTGAGCAGCTAAAGGTAAAGGTGTCAGGGTGACCCAGGAACTAAGGGTATGGTGATGTGGCTGTGAGGCTGATATCAACATAAAAACTTCTGGGATTTTACTATCTTGACAATTTGTGATAGTTTTCTGACAGAAGGTCAGCAGGCTGGTAGTTTGTTTGGAGAACATGCTGCAGAACTGATGAAAAGTAAATGGCATCTTTGTCTCTGAAGTCTCACTTTCTCATACCTTTTTTGAAATTATAATGCAGTCTGCAAAGAAAGAGCTTAAAAAACCATAGATAGATAGATAGATAGATAGATAGATAGATAGATAGATAGATA
>CM031879.1:6101605-6179877 GCA_018697195.1 Certhia americana
AAGGAAAAGGAAAAGGAAAAGGAAAAGGAAAAGGAAAAGGAAAAGGAGAGAGAAGAGTGAGTAGAGGATAGGGAGTGAAGGTGTGAGGGAAAAGAAACAGAGAAAATTTGGTGTATTTTATTAGTATAACCGAAGTTTTATCCCAGAAAAAAACAGGAGTCTTGTGGTTTTGACCTCAGCATATCTGAGGCTTCAGCTGTTATATTTCAGCCTTTCGTTACTATAAATACTCATAATGCTATAAATACTTAATCATAAGACTGTTCATAGACCTTATGTTTACCTTAAAATGTTGTTTTTTCCAAAGCAGGTGAACAGATTCTTTTTGACTAATTCACATTTGTAAGAAAAATAAGTCTGATGCCCTGCCTCTGTTTCTCCATGTTTAGTTTGCCCTTGCCACATGTCCTTCCCACATGCTGAGCGATACGATACCATCTAGAGGAATTATTTGCATGTTGCTGTCAATTTCAATCCCAAAACTCAGAACAGGCCTTCATGAGTTTGTGTCCTATGTCTGCATGGCATTGGATTGCTTATTAACATTGGTTAAACATGACAGATTGAGGCACAGAAAGGCCAAATGTTTCCTTGAGAGGAACTACACACATATGAATAAAGACACACATCTTCCAAGCACTCAACTCATTATGTCATCCACTTCTTCTCAATGGATCCCATCATTTTATAAGCTGGTTACAATCCCTGCCTCAGGTTTGACCTCAGTTTACAGGCACATGTGTCAGAAGGTGAGAGATGTTGGATATTTCAGAACAGGGACTGAGAAAGCACAGGTAGTCTAAAAGACATACTTGAGAGACGCAGAAGTTCCAGATTCAGACTGGAAATCTACCAGCACTCTTACACTCCTATTTTGGGAAATTAAGGTGCAAGCTGACATACTGGCCATACAAAATTGCCAGTCTCTGAGCTGCTTAAGGCATGTCTTGGCCATTTGATTCCAGGAATCTGCAGGCATGTCTGTAGTGCTGTGTTAGATCTGTCCTAGAGTTCTGCGTGTGATCTGAGATGTCTAAAATTCAGCTCACTCTTGTCTTGAATCATTTAGCTGTATTATCATATCCATTTCATATGGAAAATTTAGTCTCTGCCTTTGGCAGTAAGAATAAAATGACTGTGCCTGCAGAGGAAACCAAGGATGCAAATAGCTCTTTCACAGGAAAATAGATTCCTGAATTTCCTCCATTTTTCTGTTTACAGTCTCAGTGAATATTCTCTGCCTTTCTGTTTACAGTCTATTCCATGTTTTTTGTTTTTTTTCCCTTTTCTTTTTTACCTCGTAGTCTGAATTAAATCTAGTCTGCTCCAAAGACTTGGGGTGTATCTGCTTGGGTTTTTTTGTTAACACATGTTGCCTGTGGCATCACCCATTGCAGGCACAGATGAAGGCTAATACATCATTATCAGCATGTTGAATGAAGAGGCCTACTTGTGGAATTGTCTAAGTGATACACCTGGTTATTTGTATTGTAATAAGGCCTGAAGACAAAAACCCTCCAGGTCACTTTATCTGAGCCTTTGCAGAATGTTAATATGGCTGTAATGAACTGCACCTGGTACAGGGATGCACTTGGATGCAAACAATTCAATTACTTCAACAACCTTTAGAAGCCAAACCCCACCTGTGCCCTTCCAGAGGCTGTCAGTGTCTTCACTGAGGTTTAAATCAGAAACATATATACCACAGGATACCTCAGTGCTGGAATTTTAGGACTATGTTTATTCAAAAAACTGGGATTGATACACATAGAACTCTGAATGTTGGGAATAATATGACACAGATGAATGCAGCATGGGGATTAATTTGTCTTAATTTTAGGTACCTTGATTGTCTACAGACACATTGGTGATAGTTTTCTGGATTTCCTTTTTTGTCAACTAATGGGGAGTTACTGCTCTTATCTTCTCTTGACAACTGAAATAGGCACAACAAATTACACTTTGGAAGTGCCTGTGTCCACTGAGTGTAAAGAAGTCCAGAAGCCAGCTCTAATTTAGACATATGCATTGAAAACTTTTGGAGCAAGATGGGACAAATCCCACTTCACATCTTTTGAAATGAGACTGGCACCTCATGTTTTGCATTTCTTCTGTATGCTGTCCAGACTATTTGCTCTCTACCATTTGCTTTCTCATTTCACCTAACTTTAGACAAGCCTGGTGTAGACATCCACGTATAAATGGATCAACCAGGTTCCAATTTTCATCCATGAAAACAATTAGACATTTGCACTACAGATACTTGTGTATGCCAGATGACACAGGGAATCTTTATTTGCCTGCTCTGTCTGTTGAGGGTAGGCATCCTGGAGAACAGAAAACTAATGGGTAAGTAAGTGCAGATTCTCACAACTTAAGGTTCTCAGAGAAGATGGTGCCATGCACTCTGAGTGCATGAAGAAAGGATCAAGAAGCAGGCGTAAAAAGTGGTAGTAAGTGAAATTCTGTTTATAAATAAGGAAAAAAATCTCCTCACTTAGAACATTTAGTCTAGTTGGAGAGGTTCACAGAAAATACTTTGTCACTGGCACCAAGAGCTTTTCAGCTTTTTGTATTGCCGTGCTGGCAAGGGGGATGGGGGTGCATGGAAAATTTTGAGAAGAGAGCCAGGACAGGTGACCCAAACTGACCAAAGGGGATTTCCAGGCCATGTGACATTGTGCTCATTATATAAAATGGTGGGAAGGAGGAAGTGGGGGTACATTTGGAGTGATGGTGCTTGTCTTCCCAGCTTACCATTATGCGTAATCAGGCCCTGCTCTCCTGGAGATGGCTGAACACCTGCCTGCCCATGGGAAGAGAGGACTTAATTCATCGTTTTGCTTTCCTTGTGTTCACAACTTTTGTTTTCCCTATTAAACTATCTTTATCTCAACTCATGAGTTCTTTGTATTTTACCCTTCAATTCTCTCCCCAGTCCTCTGGTGGGAGAGGGAGCAAGGGGGCTGTGTGAGGCTTGGTTGTTGTCTGGGGTTAAACTACAACAGCTACACTCTCTCAATGTTCCTGAGATAAATAAAAACTGATCACAGTCTTAATGCTCAGGCTCCAGGAGAGGCAGTTGTGTTGTGCCTTAGTGAGTTACCAAGCACCAGTATTGCTGCTGCTTTAATTTGCCTGTGTTTGATAGTAGGAAAATGAGATACTCTAAAGTGCATTAAATTCCAGTCCATCCAGTGCTTGTTAGATTTGTTTTCTGCTTGCACCCTGCTGCTGTTTGCTGATGGCTCCTGCCCTGGGTATCCCCTCTGATTACAGAGGGTTACACAAAATGTGAGCTGGGGCATAAGGTTGCCCTTTGCTTTAAGGGCCACGTGAACCTCCAGCCACTGAGGTTCAAAGCAGCATGAACTACTTACAGGATCAAGAGCTGCTGGCAAGGGAAGGGATGGGTTGTGTGCAGCACAAAGCTTTATTGTTATGACTTCCAGGGACTGCTATTTATCGGTGGCCTAGCAGACAGCAACCTCTTTTATCTTCTGTTCCTGGACATTGCAAAGGAAGTGAAAATGGGAGTAGGACTTACCTGACTTGGCAGTTCTGGGTTAATGGTTGGACTCAGTGATCTTAAAGATTTTTTCCCAACCTAAATGATTCTATGATTCTATGATGAAGAAAATCTGATTTGTTTATCAGGAGCTGTGAGAAATGGGGACTGTAATTTGTGCACTTCATCTAAACATGCTGTTGTTCAAAGGCGTTAACTAGCACATTTTCACACTGCATTTTTCTATCTCCCCTTACTAAACACAACTCTTAAATTCAGATGATTTTTTTTTTTTTATCAAGAGTTACACCTTAAAGATGAGCTAGTTGGGAAGAAGACCAACCTGTCTAAACAGAGAACTTTGGCTGGAACTCAGGGAAAATAGGAGAATTTATGGCCTTTGGAAGAAGGGGCAGGCAACTCAAGAGGACTACAAAGATGTGAGGGTATACAGGGAGAAATTTTGAAGTCTGAAAGCCCAATTAGAATTTAATCTGGCTACTGCTGTAAAAAAGTATAAAATATTTTTTCTATACATATATCACCAGCAAAAGGAGAGCTAAAAAGATTCTCCATTCTTTATTGCATGTGTTGTAGCATAGTGACAAAGGATGAGGAAAAGAATGAGGTGCTTAATGCCTTCTTTTTCTCAGCCTTTAAGAGCAAGACCAGTTGTTCTTACAGCCCCCTTAGCTGTAAAACAGGGACAGGGAGCAGAGTGAAGCCCTCATCATCTAAGGGAAAATGGTGAGTCACCTGCTACATCACTTGGGCACACAAAAGTCCATGGGGCTGGATGGGATCCATCTGAGGGTACTGAGGGAACTGGTGGAGGTGCTCACCAAGCCACTTTCAATAAATTACCGGCAGTCCTGGTGAACCAGGGAGATCTCAGGTGACTGGAAGCTGGAATATGTGATGCCCTTCTAGGAGAAGGGCCAGAGGACAATGTGAAGTACTACAGACCTGGCAGCCTGACCTCAGTGCTGGGAAAGGTCATGGAGATCATCTTGAGTTCCATCAAACAGCATGTGCAGGACAACAGGGGCACCAGGCCCAGCAAGCAGGGCTTTGTGAATGGCAGATCCTGCTTGGTCCACCTGAATTTCTATGGCAGAGTGACCTGCCTAGTGGATGTTGTCTACCTGGACTTTAGTAAAGCCTTTGACACCATTTCCCACAGTATTCTCCTGGAGAAACTGGCTCTCATGGCTTGGATGAGTGCACAGTTGGCTGAGTAAAAAGCTGGCTGGATGCCTGGGCCCAGGTAGAGGTGGAGGATGCTGCCACATCCAGTTGCCAACCAGTCACTGGTGGGGTCCCCCAGGACACAGTATTGGGGTGAGTCCTGTTTAACACATTCACTGATGACCTCAACAAGGGGGATTGAATGCACCTCCAGTGAGTTAGCAGATCACACCAAGCTGGGAACGAGTGGTGATCTGCTGGAGAGTAGAAAGGATCTGTAGAAGGATCTGGACAGGCTGGATCAATGGATAGAGGCCAATTGTGTGAGGTGCAACAAAGCCAAGTGCCAAGTCCTACACTTGGATTACAACAAGTGCAGTGCTACAGACTGGAAATGGAGTGGCTGGAAAACTGCCCAGTGGAAAAGGACCTGAGGATGCTGATCAAAAGCAGCTGAACATGAATCAGTTTGTGCCCAGGAAGCCAAGAAGACCAATGGCACCCTGGCTTGTAACAGAAATAATGTGGTCAGTAGGACCAGGGCAGTGATTGCCCCTCTGTGCTAGTTCCTGGTGAGTCTGCACCTGAAATTCTGTGTTCAGTTTTGGGCCCTTCACTCCAAGAAAGACATTGCAATGCTGGAATGCACCCAGAGAAGAATAATGGAGCAGAAGGGTCTGGACTACCAGTCTGATGAGCAGCTGAAGGAGGCTGGATTGTTCAGCATGAAAGGAAGTTTGGAGGGAAACTTTTGGTGTGTAATTCCCTAAAAGGAGTTTGTAGCCAGCTGGAGGTTGGTCTCTACTCCCAAGTAATAACTGACACGACAAGAGGAAATGGTCTTGAGGAGGAGGTTTAGAGTGGATATTAGGAAAAATTTCTTTACCCAAAGGGTTGTCAAGCACTGCAACAGGCTGCCCAGGGCAGCGGTGAAGTTACTGTCCCTTTTTAAAAGCTACTGTATAAATAAAAGGTACAGTATTTAAAATATGTGTAGATATGGCACTTGGGGATGTAGTTTAATGGAGGACTCAACAGTGCTGGGTTAATTTGGCTTGATAATTTAAGAGAGCTTTTCCAACCTAAATGAATCCTTGATTCTACAATATATAATAAACCAAGAGATTATGATATTTGTAAATCTCAAAGAGTGGAATGATTGGAATGATGACCTATTCTTGGAGAAAATACTGTTCAACAGGGCTATATAGGAGAGGCTGATATGAAGACAATGATAGAAATCTGGCATTTCTTTTTGATTTCAAAATAGCATTTTATTCATGGAGGGTAGATTTTGATGGAGAGGGACAGCCTGTTAACTTTCCTAGCAACATTGCTCTCTCTGCCTCTGACCCATCAAGAGGAAAAAATCAGGGGTTTTATTCCCCTTACTGATTTGTCTGAAGCTCTAGAGGCTGAGGGAGGACATCTTTTTGCCCTGTTCAGCACTACATGAAATCCTTGTAGGAAACAATGAGCAACCTATTGTTTTTCGCAGATGCCTTCCTCCTACACAAACCCGTCAGTAATTAACCAGCAGCATCTTCAAAGCAGCAATGTGTGAGATAAATCAGAAGGAACAGGAATGACAATGTGATAATACCCCTGTGTTTTGATGCAGAAATGACTTGGTAGTAGTATCAAAACAGTTCATCATCCTTTATAATCTTGCTGGCATTTATACTGGTGTTCAAGTTTCACAGGAGATACCTTGTCACATGTACCTCATGTTCACTGCATCTGGCTGTTCCCACCACCACTACATTGCTCTCTCCCCACTGCCAGAATTCAGCTGAGGGCCTAGGGAGAGGAGAGGATCCTTTTCCTATTGAATCACAGAATGCTTTGGATTGGAAGGGACCTTAAAGGCCATCTAATTCCATCTCTCCTGTCATGGGCAGGAACACCTAGTTAGACAGGTTGCTCCAAGTCCCATCCAACCTGGCCTTGAACACTTCCAGTGAAGGAATTTCTCTGGGCAGCCTGCTTCACTGCCTCACCACCCTCATCAGTGAAGAATTTCTTCCAAAGATTAAATCTAAATCACCCCTATTTTAGTTTAAGGCCATCACCCCTTGTCCTGTCGCTATGTGGACTTGTGAAACGTCCTTCTCCAGCTTTCTTGTAGGCTCCCTTCAGGAACTGGAAAACTCCTCTAAGGTCTCCCTGGACCTTTCTCTTCTCTTGGCAGAACAACTCTCTCAGCCTGTGGTTGTTGGAGAGGAGCTCCAGCCCTTTGGACATCTTTGTGTTGATCTTCTACAGCAGTTGGTTCTTCATTTTCTCAGTCCCTGCCTTTTCCTTCTGCAACTTGAGCATTGTGCCTGGAGCACTTGCCAGTGAACACTGAGGCAAAAAAGTCATTGAATACCTCAGTCTTCTCCTTATCCCAAGTAACCAAGGCCTCTGTTTCCTTCTGGAGAGGGTTTACATTTTCCCTAGTCTTCTTTTAATCAACAGTGTACCTTTTCTTGTTGTCCTTGACATGTCTGGCCAAATTTTACTGAATTAAAGGAGATAATCTACAGGCATTTATGCTCACTGAACAAATTACACTGAAGCTGTACAGCTTTGTACAAAATGTTCATAAGAGGATGTTCCTTGCACGGCTTCCCTCAGTGGTGTAGGGGGAAAACAAACATCAATGTAGTCAAATAAAACATTCTAAAATTGATGTTTTCTGTATCTGTTGCTCTTGACTCCTATTTATCTAAGATGAGAATACCAACATATTTAGGTCTATATAAACCATGTTTATTAAGTATACATCCTCAACAAGTTTTCTTGACTAGTTTTTATAGCTTCTAGATCAAAAAACATAGAGAATATGGGGCTTTCTGAGTTTTTGAGTGGATATTATGTCAATTTAATATGTAACAATATTCATAGTCTTTATTTTCCATTTTCCACATTTTCCTGAACTTCCTTATCACAAAAAATGCCACATTTTTACTGACTGTTGAAATATCTTTCTATATCTTACTGAGTTTACATATTGGGTTATATTTCTCCTCTCCAGTTCTCAGCTGGAGGATTGGAAGTAAAATCCATTCTGTACCCATTTAGGGAAGAGGGCAGTCAGATCAATAATCTGTGGTAGCTTCTTGGCAGAAAAAAACAGATACATTCACAGAAGTATTGATTCCATTAATCCATGTTCCACTGCAAACTGCCAACAGGTCAGGTCAGTCACATTTCTCCTTTTTTATTGAAAACGAATTTAGAATAGATTGCAAGGATTAAGGACACTCTTCTTAAAACACCGCAAGAAGTTAAACCACAGGCTTTGTGTTCCCCCAAACCACAAGACTTCCTTAAACTTGTGATATTTAGAATTTTGATAAATGGTGTCCTATCCTTGTGTATGTGTGTGTGTCCTCTGTTTAAAAGCCTTCTGTGTTTGCATATGTCGCTTTGAGAAACCAGCAGAATAGAAAAGATAAATGTCAGGCCTAAAACCCACACATCAAATCTACACTGGAGTTTGTGTATGACTCTTCCTTCTCTCTAGGAAATTCTGAATCTGCATACTCTTCTCTGGCTCTTGGAAAATGTTTTCTTCCAAACATATGTGCTTCTTCCTTGCCCTTCAGCTTACACTCTCCCAGTTCGAAAGATGAGGTAAAGAAATGTTCTCATAAAGACGTGCAGTGTGTTGCCTTTCGACATCACCACTTGCCAGTTCTCATTATTGCTGCATCTATCCTTTGCCTGGAGCAATATTTTTTTTATATTCTGTTAAAAAGCCCTTGACATCCTCCAAGAAAATAAAGAGTCTGAATGACAACAAAGTGCATGTGTGTACGAGCATGTGGAGAGTTCTTGGCAGCTTCTGTGCCTATTGCTTTACTTCTGATCATATCAACATTATTTTCCCTTCAAGCAAACAGAGTGCTTTGAAGTGATGTCTCCCTTGACAGGGTGAGACATTGACAAGCTGTCAAGAGTAGACAATAGAGAAAAAGGGATGCATGTCATGTGTGAGGAAGCTGTGCCACAGCTCTGGCTACCAACTGAAACTCACAGGGACCATCACATATGTGTGAGGGACATGGTGGTAGTGTCAGTGGGAAACACTGAACTGCCATTTTCGGTATAAAAAAAATTCTGTTTATACATGGAGAAAGTGAATGGGAATCAATCAAACAAAAGGTTAAGATACAGAAAATGCCAGAAAGAAAATGGCCAAGAGAGAAACAGACAGGTAGAAACAACTTAGTAATTGTTTTCTCCTAAAATGTATAGAATCATTGAACCTTTAAGTTGGAAAAGACCTCCAAGATCATAGAGTATAATTATTGAACATTAACCACTACTGATGGAGCTGACAGATCCTACTCTTTCATGAATACGTCATGATTGGAAATCTTCCTCTAAAAGTGGGAACCCTCGATTCTCAAGGAAATCGAATCAAATTTATACCTTTGTAATTAATTTTTAATAGAGCCTACTGCTTTTCTGCCATCTCATCTGAATGTTAGACAACTGTCTTGTTATACAAGTGACTTCTATTCCTCTCAGAAAGAGGTTATAAACCCCCCAGCCATGCTGCAGCAGACAGCTCCCCATGGCAAGCAGGGGATCAAAGAGATACCAACCCCCTCCATTTCTCTTATAGCATCTGAAGTATTGTTCTGATTACTACCCAAAAATTAATGACTTGTAGGACAAATAACAGATCAAGAAGTCGACAGCCTTACTCTGTGGTTTCATCTATTTTGTGACAGAAAAAAAAAAAAAAAAAATAGCAGCAGATTTTATGTCTGAATAAACCCTAGCACCAGCACAGGCTCTTTCCCTGGGCTCAGGGAGGTAAATGAGTGAAGAAGAGACTAATCCTGCCCACCTTCAGGCACTAAGCAGCTTGTAGGTTTCATAGCTTTGAGGATTATTGCAAACCCAGGAGCAGAAATGTGGCCACCTGAGACATTTCTGAACAGTCACAGAGGTCCCTCTGGGTTTGGCACTGGTGATTTTGTGGTTCTAAATTTTGTACTTTCACAGTCAAAGTGACAGATAGGCATAGAAACCTTCACTGAGGCATTTCAGCCTGAGCACTCCAGTTAGTTGTCAGCAGTCCTTTCTTCATCTATTTACAGGAGATGACACAATCTTTGTGGCAGCAAAGGTCCAGATGATGAATGTGTCTTACCTCTCTACACAGAGAGGCATGTAAATTTAGTTGGTACAATAGAATTAGCATAATTCATTAATTAGGTCAATTTCAATTACTTATGTATAGAAAGTAGATTTTCTCCTAACTCGATAAATCTAATTTAAAAATCTTATCACATCCCTTTTTTCCAAGACATCCACAAATGGGCCTTTGCTGCTATCAGATGTGTGAAGCAACATCACTGTGTATTTTCACATCTAGCTGATTACTTAACCATCTGTTGTCTTCAACAACAGAGGATATAAGATGGGAGGAAGAAAGGGAAAGAGAAAAACTGTGATTGTTTTCTAACCTATATCTTAATTTTTCATTTAAGCAATAAATCCCAGGGTGATTTTTATTCTAGTGGTATATATGTTAAAACAAGGCACATATATAAAAACAAACCTTTTATAACTCTTCCTTCTTTCTTTGTTTTGTTCCCCCCCACACACTTTTTTTAAAAAAAATTAGAATAATGGAAATGTATCACAACTTTCTTCATATCCTCTCTGGATGACTATAAGATGGAGGTGGAGGGAGGAGAATTTTGTGGGCAGAACATTATGTGCATTAGATAAAAATCAGTTATTTTGTAGCTCATACTTAAAAATATTCACACTTAATTTAACTCACTTCATTCTCTAGAAGGACTGTGGGTGTGTTAATCTTTTGAGTTGATAAAATCATTCATCTAGATGGACAGTTTAGAAATTGACTCCAAATTTTCAGTTACCTTTGTTCTAATTTGTCCTCTTTGGCTTTAATTTATTTTTCAGATGTCATTCAAAAAAATGAGACACAGACAGATTTTATATAATGGGTTGAATTGCACATTTTAAATTATAGACCTTGTAATTATTAAACAAAATGCGCCAAATAACCTTATAATATTTTTTCCTTGACATTTTCACTCAAATACAAAACCAGACCTCCTTCATTTAGATATCTTTCTCAAGAACAAATATTTTGCCATCCCCTACTATGCTATTTTCCTTTATAATTACTGAATCAGGTTGCATATACCAAAAAAACCAAGATAAGAAATATAGCACAAAGGACTCTGTAATCACAGAATCTCACTGAACATGCTTAATGCACAGGTGATACAGCATCCTTTGAATCAGACATTGTGTACCTAGACACATACATATATATATATATGTATATACACACATGTAGGCAACACCATTGCCAACTTCATAAATAGCCATTAGAGAATCTCCAAAGCAAAGGCAGAAATTTTTCTCATTTTCTTGGCCAGCCAAGGTAACAAATCTGTGCTCAAGTCAGAGAAAAAAAAAAATGGAAGTCATGTGCTAATCAGAAAGAGGCATTCCTTGCAGGAATAAAAGTTGTCCTATGTTAAAAGATTGACAAAAGCTAATGATAGCTGAGGGTAAGGCAAACCTGAGTTAATTGAGTTTTGGCCCTTACCTAGCTAATTAGACGCCTGACTCTTGAAACTTTGGCACAGGAAATCACCATCAGTCAAAGGCAGCAGCAAGCTGGGATAATGTAAATGGTGTTTCTGACTGAGTGACTGGAGAAGTCATAACAGCAGTGCCCTGTGAGCTGCCTGGGGCTTTGGGATGCTTAAAACTCTGTGGATGCTCAGAAACATCAAGTTTAATGCAAGAAGAAGAGCTTTCTTGTTGCCTCTTTGTTCACAGCTGTTTTCTATCCACATAAAATGAAAGGAGTTGGTGTGAAGTTTCTCTTTACTTGCCATATACTGAACAAATGAGGTGAGGAAATCCAGGGGTATTTTGGTTGTGGCTGTAGGGGCAAGATGGGTGGGAATCATAGCAGGGAGCTGGGAAATATAAGAGATTCCTAGGAATAAAAGTTATCATGGAGTGTCACTTACAACCCAGGAAGACATTGCATTAACAATATATATTGGGTGAACAGGTGGAATGAGTTGTGCAAAATCTCTGTTCCTTTCTGGTCTTTCACCTTTAGGCACTTGGAGGGTTCTCTGCCTAAAAAGTGAAATAATCTAATTCTTATGCAGTAAATCCTTTATTTTGTATTTCCTTGAAAGCTCACTGCTGAGAAGGTCTAGACAGAAACACTACAATGTTTTAGTAAATGTTGGATCTTTCTGTACACCTTTGGACTAACAAGGTTGATGTCAGTGGCTCTGAGTAGACAAATCTGTAATGGGGCTTCCTTCAGTTCAAGCTGTTGAGCTACATTTTCTACATGTTTTGAACTGGAAGCCCAATTTTAGTTTCAGGTTGGTGGATTAGGAGATGAATTTGATTAGCAAGTTTACCTATCAACCCTGTACGAAAATATCTGCACTTGCTTTGAATTCCTCCAGGTATAACACTTGAAAAATAATACTTCCAAGAGTAGTGGCTGGGTTTTGCTTTCCAGAAAAACCTTGCCACAAGTCTGTGGTTTAAAGCCATAAGTTTGGTTTGCAGTCCATCATATTTCAGATCAATACACTACAGAGAGCTGACACAGATCCTGCACAAAGACAGATTGCACTTTCAAGGGAATTTCATGCCATTTAAAAATGGAATTAAGCAAGATGGAAATGCTAAAAATACATGAAAGATAAATTTTAAGCCACTAAAGGAAAACCCTGTGTGTTATTCTGCTTATTAAAAGACAACAAGCTGCCACAAAATAAATATTCCCTGCTAATTAGCTAATATTTAATCAGCACAGTGCTCTGTTCTGAGAAAAAAAAAAGAAAAAGCTTCTGCTGGCCACTTTTTGGTGGTGGTCCTTTAAAAAGGTAGAGATAGAAAACTCAAGCCTGCTGTATTTACATTAATCCCTTTTTTTTCCTTCTATGTAGTGAAACAGGAGCAGGCTCTAGTGCTTCTCATGCTTCTCATAATTTTATTTATGACCCCAAGCCCTCAATCTCAGAGAAAATGGAGGTCACGCTGCTTCTTATACATGTTGTCATGCAGATATGTGGGCTTTTAAATGGGGTGTTTACTTCCAAATTTCAAGGTAACATATATTTTTTAATGACTTTCACTTCAGCTTGGTTTTTTGTTTTGTTTTGGTTTTTTTGACTCCACAAATGGAACTGCTGCTGCTTGTACAGCTCATTGAATATGGAAAGGATCTGTCTGCTGAATCCATGAGTTGTTAATGTGCTGGGGCTGGGCAGAGTTATCTTTATTTATCTGCACCTTAGGGCCCAGACTCCACCAGCAGATTTCTGCAGAGGGAGTGTAACAATGGAGGAAGAACAACAAAACACACATTGGTGAGAAGAAAGGAGATTCTTCCAAAGAACTGGATAAAGAGGGATAAAAACTGGCACAGTGGTGGGCTGAATTTTGATAAATGGCCTTCCACTTTGTCGCTTAGGTTTTTCCCGCTTTTTCAGGTTTAAAAATTGATCTTCCAATGAACTTCTGAATAGCCAGAAAATGTCTAATTTCCTATTAACAGCTGTGACTGGTGTATGAAAGACTTTTTCAAGCTGTGCAAAATATCACCACCTGGATAAAATTTACCTGACACTCTCCCTCTGCAGTACACTTATTTTCCCCCAGCAGGCCAGAAATTTAATGCTGCTTTCCTTACTCTCAGTAGATTTTGCACATCCCATAGTATTTCATCAAGGACAAAAGGGGTCTGATATGTTATTTAATCCTTCAATAATATGCTAGAAATTAAATTAAGAATGTCTTCTAAAGTACAGTTGCTATTTACTGCATAGAGCCAGAAATATAGTGGTGTGCACAAAAAATTATAGATCCTCCACATATATTCTTGGCTCAACAAGATCACTCTGGATGGTGCCTTTGGGCTGGAATAGGGTTTTCTGCGACAGGACACGACATTTCCTACCTTCTGTTTTGTTTCTCAGCCTTTTTCCTCTGA
Source organism: Certhia americana (assembly GCA_018697195.1). Classification (NCBI taxonomy): domain Eukaryota; kingdom Metazoa; phylum Chordata; class Aves; order Passeriformes; family Certhiidae; genus Certhia; species Certhia americana. The sequence continues at coordinate 6,115,321 of CM031879.1, forward strand.
GCACAGAAAGTTTCCTTAGTTGGTATTTCTCAAAAGCAGATGCTTGCTTATTTTTGGTGTCTTTTTGTTCAATCTTCTGTGAACTACTAGAGGATGTGGTATCTTCTGGCTCCAGCCAGCTTCCTTTGAAAACCAATTATTTGATCCAGGGTACAGCTGTTGAGTTTTATGATTTCCCATTGTATCCAGACTTGGAGAAAGATTACATTTTGCCTTTTCAGAATGTAATGTCAGAATGCCCAGTAAGGAGCCTGGAGTTACAGCACTTTTTGTAGCAGTGTCTTTCCATTAGCATTTCAATTTCTTTGATTTTACCTAGACAAATTCATGAAACACATCAGTCAAAAACAAAAAGAGCTTATAGGGTCAAAAGGTATTTTTGTAATTTGTAATTGAAAGTAAAGTATATTTTTAAATTTCCTTCCCTTCTCTAGGAGAATTTTTGCACTCTTTACTAAAATTGTAGGTCACTGGGACTAACCATGTTCAGGTGTAGGAAGTAATCAGAGAGGTTCAAAGTTGTGCTGGAATTTTGTTCCCTTCAGGGTTGCTTCTGGTGTTTTCAGCTAGAGATTACAGATCCTTTAAATTGTAACTTGACGAAGTATAACCTCCTGGACATGGAAGATCAGACTTGTTTTGGGGGTGATATCAAGACTGTTTATGACAGAGGAGGTGCAAGGACTGAAAGCTATGGCAGCCATTTGAGATCCTCAGAGAGCCTCCCTCTGATAGAGACCTCCAGCTGATGCTCCAGAAGAACATGGTCCTCCTAAAGGTCTATTATGTCTGCTGGCTCTCACCAAAATTCCTGCACATTTCCACATAAAACAGAAATAAATGGATGTTTCTGCTTGCATAACTGAAGCCTGTCTTAGGTGTCTTCTTTTATGATCTGAAATGTTCCCTAGGCCCCAATTAGATTACATTAATGAGATTTACATCAGCTATAATGGAGCTTAGCTAGTCTGCTCATATGACAGCTGCAGATAGACACTTAAATTATGTGTCTAATCTTGCACCAAATCCAACCCCAAATCAGTCATCACTAGGAGTGAAAGAAAACAAGAAGTCAGCTACAGTCAGAGGATGGCTGTACAAATACTCTTTCAGTCTTTTCTGTTTTATCTGTTGCACATATTTTTTGAGTTTGGTGAGTTAGTTGTCTTGGCCTTTGCTCTAACAAAACCTGGCTTGTTTAAAATTTAAAAATATTCAATTTTTTTTTTTTTTTAGGAGCTCCTTTAAGAAGACTGTCTAGGCTGTTTACCTCAACTTTAGATCCACTATATATGTGAAATGTGTTTGTGCAATGGACTGATGGCTCTGGTGTTTCCAGGAGTTTGACTTCCGTGAGCACATCAGGCAGACATCATTTCAAAGAGAAGAGGCTGGGATTGAGGCATTTCCTATCCACAGGCCCTGTCTTGGGAGCAGTGGGATCTTTGTTTCTTCTAACTTTTGGATCCTCTCTGGTTCATCCCACTAGCCAGAGTTCCAGCGTTTTAACTGATCCCAGTTCTTACAGCCACTAATTCCTGCAGTAGTGAGGCTGAGTAAGAGTGTTTTTCAGGATATAAGTCTTCACACTGACACTTGATATCCAGATAAAAATACTCTTACAGCCATTAGAGTCTCATACAGACCTGGTTGTTATAACTCTTTTTTCCACTTCTTTTCAGTCTACTGACTGAGATTTGCTGTGTAATGTTGTTTGTAATTTTTCTAGCTTATTTTCAACTCTGCGTTTTTTTTCCTCATTTATGGGAGGTTGCTGGTTGCAAGCTCTCTACCCCTTTGCGAGATGATAATCTTCAGTATGTTGCACTGATTCCTAAGCTGTTTTACCTCTCAAATGCATATTGGTGGAGCAAGACTCCTTGCTAAGGAGGGAACAACTCAGCGCAAGTGGTGGGGTTAGAATGAGACTCTTGAAATGTAATTGTTACAGAGATACAAACCAGAGTGCCAGGTAAGATTGAAGACCACCTATTACAAAACCAGATAATCTACTTAAATGAAATGTGCCCATTTTGGTACTTAAGTAGGTATATACTGCCCTGCTTGATTGCTGTTACTGTTAATACTAACACAGCCCTTATTATGGGGTTAGCTGTGCTACCCTTCTATGGACTAGCCAAGAAAGAAGACACAAACTGTCCTGGTAGACAAATCACCTAGAGACAGGCTAAAGAGTAACAAGCTACTCAAGTCTTCCCCACACAAGTAAGGAAGAGTAAGAGACAGCAGGTAGGATTCCCCCCATAATGGTACTCACAACCCCAGGCATGCTCCAGTCAGACTTCAGAGGATTAATCTCAGCACTTGTGTTGGTGTCAGAGGTCAATAACTCTTGGACTTTTATTTATGATGTCTTTAGTGAAAAGCTCTGTGGCTCAGCTTATGTTGTTCTGATTTCTATTCTCTTGTTCCTGTGAATTTCAGTTGAGAAGTGCAGATAGACAACATGCTCTAGAGAGAGGATGCACCTTGAAACTCAGGATATTTGGCACTGATTCTAAGCAGTAGTACCCTATTGTTTTTTCCTTTTAAGTTTGTTTGCTGCATTGGATCCATGGGGAACTGATCTACATTGCCTGTAAGCTAGAAAAAATATGGTGGTGTGTGTACAAAAATGATTACAGGTGGATGTGATGTTTTGCAGCCAAATGAATTCCCTGACAGCTGAAGAGGGGACAGGCATGCCCCAGAACCAAGAGTAAATGCTATGTTGGAAGGACAGAGAAACTCCTTTAGGCAGTGCTGCTGCTGCACCTTCTGTGTTTTAAACAATTCTGAAATTCTTTATTCAGGCACAGTGGTAAATATGAGAGATCTAAAGATTATTTTTTTAATAAATACAATATACATTCAAAGGGACTGCATTACCTGCTTGCTAAACCAGCTACAAGTTGTGCTTTGGGATTTGACACACACATCTGCCTGCCAATATCTGTACTGTTTGTGTGGCATCCTTGCCATGTTTGGATCTCTTGTGACTTACAAATTGCTTTCTGATGGAGATTTTATAGGGTTTCTGTCCTTAAGATGAGGCTGGGGCAATTAACCTGCATGTCCCTTGTTCTTAATTTGATGATACAGATATTCTAATGCAGATGTATTTAGTGTTATCCATCTCAGAACAAATCTGCTGAAGCAATTGAGAATTCATCTGTAAGTTGTTTCATATAGTGTTTATGTTTTCTGGTTTTGGCTGGGGAGAAGTTAATTTTCTTCACAGTAGCTGTTATAGGGCTATGTTTTAGATTTGTGCTGAAAGAGCTATTGATAATTGAAGGATGTTTTTGTTACTACTGAACAGGGCTTACACACAGTCAAGTCCTTTTCTGATCCTCACCCCAGCCCACCAGCAAGTGGGCTGGGTCTGCACAAGGATTTGGGAAGGGCACAGACAGGACAGCTGACCCCAACTGAACTAAGGGATATCCAGACTGGATCATGTCATACTCAGAATACAAAGCTGGGGAAAGAAGCAGGAAGAGGAGACCATTTACGGTGATAATGTTTGTCTTCCCAAGTCACTGTTATTCATGAAGGAGTCCTGCTTTCCTGAGGATGGCTGAATACCTACCTACCCATGGGAAGTGTAAATGAATTCCTTGTTTTGTTTTGCTTTTCTCTACCTATTAAACTGTCTTTATCTCAACTCATGTTTTCTCACTCTTACCTTTCTGATTATCTCCCTGATCTCACAGGGGCAGGGCTGGTGTGAGCAGCTATGTGGGGCTGCGTTATCAGCTGGGGTTAAACCAGGACTGTTTGCATATTATTTGTAGCTGTATGATGAAAAAAGAAGGCAGGCAGTAGTTGCTGAATATGAAATGTGCCCTGAAACCATATGGAAAACAAAAAGACTAGATACTATCCAAACGTATTTGGTGTAACAGAGGAGGTTGCTGACAGAAGCTGCACTAATCCTATTCAAGGCATATATAGGATTTATACTTTGCAGAGGCTGCATGATAAACTCTTGACTTTGCAAAGTCAAGAACAGGAACAGCTCCTTGGTCTCAAGGTAGGCTTTTTTATTAGATGGTTTTCTAAATAACTTTAATTAAGCTATCTGCAAAGGAATGCTTAAAAAAGCATGTTGATGTCCAGCATAACTATTTACAACATACTTAACAAATTGAATAAGCACAGTTCTTTAGAGTGTGAGTGCAAAGTGGGATTCTGTACAGCCTTCTATGAGCCAAGATTGTTCATTCATTTATCCAAAAGCAGAGGGAAAATTCAGGATGCGTAAAACAGGCACAACTGATTTTCCATTGGTTACAGTGTACAACAACTTTCAGCTCAGGTGAGTGTCCAGCTACAAGGTTTAGATAACTGAATTGTTTATTCAATGGTATCATTGCAATATCCACTGGATGACAAGTTGGTTGCTCTGGTAAATCATTATTTAATGTTTGAATAGTGATATAAATAGCAGCACAGCATATCTTAGTTGTCATGCATTATCATGATAACTAATGTAAGAGATGTCACCAAATTCTGTTTTGAGATTTCTACAAAGCACGTTGATAACTGTGTGTGAAATAGAAAGGGCTCAAAGTCCCTTTTTTAATAATGCAGCCCCAATGTAAAGGCTGCATAGAAATATTATTCTGTTCAGGTAATACTTTGAAATGTCATCAGAAGAAGTATCTTTCGTGTGAAGTCACAAGAAATTTAAAAAATAACTAGAAAATAACTAGTCCTCCAAAAAACTCAAACAAAAACAAACCTCTACTTTCCTAAAGTAATGGAAGCTCTTCTATTGGATATCACAGAAACACTGCTCTTCAAGACAGCCTGGCTTTCAAGGAAACAAGTAGTCCAAAAGTTTCATTTTAAAACTAAAACAGATAAGTTTAAAATAGATAAGTAGTAGAAATGAAAACTTGAGTTCCCAGTTAGTTTAGTTTGGTGAAGAGCTGGGTAGAAAAGCAAGGAAGATAAAGAGTAATTTTAATAATAAAATGTGCTCACCTCTCCGGTTGGTTGCATGCCATGATAAATTATTTCAATCTATAACCTTTCTAGTTCTCAGTAAAATTGTTCTTTCCAGACAAATCATCCACCACTTAACTGAATTTCCCAAAGTTCTCTGAATCAGTGATAAGGGTCTGAAAAACAGGCTCTGAACACATGCTCAGAGAGTTCAGTCTAGTACTGGAATTTTTAGAGGTTATCACAACAAAGTTTGTAGCCATTAATGTTAAGAAAAAATAATTAATATTTATTAATATTAGAAAACATTATACAAAGTTAAAAGAGAACTGGTTAGACCCTAAATATACTCTGAATACCCTAAAGGCATTCTTTGTGTAAAGAGTTTAAAACTAGTATCACTCTTACTGGGGAGTTAGCACAGCTAGCAGGTGTCTCTACTCTGTACAATTCATTCATTGAATAGTGTTGAAAGGTAATTAGAGAAGTAAATTATAGACCCCTGAAGATGCAGGTATTTTACAGTGCACCTCCCTCTGTATCTGTTCCTCACTGGTGACTGAGGTGGCTGAGTATCTGAGTGGCTTTTCATAACTCAATACTGGGATCAGCCTGGAGTCCAATGGCAGCCAGTGTGTCTTGAAACTTGAAGCCAGTTTACCAGGTGTGTCTTGTAAATTGTGCTGAACTTACCATAATTAGACTCACACTGTTCTCCAAATCAGTTTATTTTAAATGTCATTGTTTTAGCTACATGAGCTCTAGTCACATAAATTATGGCAGTGTAACCTTTTATACAGTGATACAATCACAGTGACCCAAACAACTTGTGGCTGTATTATTGCTTTCCCAGTTGACTTGCATCCATAGATTTGAGCTGTCCAGCTTCTCTGTGACTGTTTCAGGAGGAAAAACAAAAAGAGTTCTGAGACAAAAAAAAGTGCTTAAGTTCACCCTGCTTTTTTTGGAGTGTTAAAAAGTAATCACAGACAGGTCAGCTTGTTCTTTCAGCTGCAAGGGAAGGAATTCTTTGGTTTGCAAGCATACTCCTTCCCACTGTCCTTTGTGCCTCAAACTGTTCACACTAGTAAAAATAAAGATGATTTTATAGGTGCAGTGTTTCTTGATGACTTTTTGTATGCAGCAAATCTTTCCTATGAGTCCTTTCATGTGACTGTGGTGGGAAGGTTAGACAGCACAAAGGTAACTCATTTAATTAGAGCTTTTTCATTTCCTCTGTTAGCTAGTGACAACCTAGAAAATTAGCATCATTTTTTAACTAGCAGAAAGTAAATTTGGTCAGCCAAGTACTGCTCTGTTTACTTTTCCTGTCTCAAGCGCAAGAAAATCAAATGAAGGAAAACAGAAAATGCAGTGAGAAGGGTTGGTAACTGACATCTAAACCATGTTCTGAGGAAGAAAGCAGGAGGGAGAGTGAAATAGGAGGATGCAGGCAGGAGTCTGAGCATACTCGAAGAGACACTAAGCCCTGTGCACAATCTGTCCCCTTAGGCAGCACAGCAGACTGTCATTCACTCAGTGTGGCCAGATTCTTTTTTGTATGGAAACATACAAAACACTGCTTTAAAAAGGGCCTCCATATAAATAATTTCTAGGTCCAGGAGGTATTTTTTGACAAACTTCAACAGGACTGTTCTTGCTATCCACATTCATTCCTAAGAGGATGGATTGCATTGCATTTGAACTCATAGTTCAACACATGAATGGCATTTTTAAAATATACACAGAGTTTGCTTGTTACAGCAATTCCTTTTGTTACTCATTTCACATAGTATTTCACATTGTATATGCATTAGTGGTAAGATGTTCCAAGGGAAAAAGGTGTAATTGCACATATTTAAAGGGTACATCATTTACCTTTATTACAAATCTAGTTGCAGCTGTGGTCTCAAAAATTATCCCAGTGTGCATCATGCTGGTGCAATTAGGAGAAACTGGTTCTTTTTTTATAATCCTTCTCTGGATGAGAAATAAGAACATTGATAGAACAGAGAAAGAATTGTACTGTATTTATTACTGTCAGTAAGACAGCTGGGCCCCACAACAGTTCCTGGAGTAGTAAATCAGGCTTGGAGAATAGTTTGGGAAGGGAAACCTAGTCAGAATGTTTGCAGTAAATATAAGAGCTGACGTGTGGGTGTTGCAGTCACAAATCCTCTTATATGCTAATATGATTTATGTGCATAATACCCAAATATAATTATCAGAGTTAACCCCTGTGTACCTGCTGTATTTAAAATTAAAATGATGTTATGGTATTTGCACTTTCAGAACAGTGGATCTATATTACACATGAACATTTAATGATTTAGCTTGTTTTTGCTGACTGAATACACTGTGCTAGACCACAATTCTTTCATTTGAGCAGTGATTGACATTCTTCTTGAACCTGATAAATCTTGAATTCAAATGAACTATCTTAATTGCAATTTCATTTAAAAAATACAAGTTTTAATGGAGGTATTCCTTAGCCTGGGAATTAAGGATAAGCATAGAAGACAGTTTGATACATTGTGCTGTGTGAAACTGATATTTAGCAACTATTTTTCAACACAATAGTTCTGGAGTGAATTCTCAGTAAGTGGACATGCGACACCCAACACAACCAAGTAAATGAGTGTCTTCCAGTCTAGAGCTCTCTTCAGGTTCCTGGTGTTAATTAATGTGTCTATACTGACTTCATTCTCTGCTCTAGGAGAAACAGAATTTATGTTCTGGACCTCTCTCTGAATAGCATTTAGGGCAGTCCTGGATTGATTACTCCCAGACCATTCTTCACTTAGTGTGTTTTGTGTCCCCAGCCAAATACATGTATGAGCCAGCTTTGTTTAAGAAAAACCTTGCTGATCTGCAGCAGAGAAAAATCCTGGCTGATAAAATTGCAGACAAGCAGGAGGCTAGAGAGTGATCCAGCTGCTGGTGTTGACATACTCATCTTGAACAGTCATGTTTAGGCTTTAGTGTAGCAAAGCACTCCTACTCCATTTTTATTTAATACAATGACTACTTCTCTTAACTGGGGACTAACTCTCCTTCCTACAAACTGCTAGAGACTTCTAAGAAAGATCTGTTAGTGCAAAAATGGAAAAAATTATGCTCACATTTTTAAAGACTAATGAATTCTGGAATGTAAATCCATCTGCACACACCCTGAGAGCAGAAATTGTGGCATTACATATGCCTTCTGTGCAATACTTAATGCTAAAAGGTGCAACCTTCTACACTTGTAAGTGATGGCAGATATAACTCTATTTTGACTAGCAAACCAAAAAATGTATTGACTTAAGAAAGCAGCATTTTTCATTTTGAAAATGTCAAAACAAACTGTCAGCAATTTTGAAAAAAAGGTCCCTAAGACCTGTTTGTTTGCCCCTTCTGACTGGAAACAAGACAGAAAAACTTGCTGTGAGAAAGTATTGTTTCGTTGAAACATTATTTTCTGAGAAGAAAGAAAAAATTCAAAATCTTCTCAGCCATCCTACTAATTCCTGATTTTTGCAGCTCGAATTTCCATAGGTAAAGAAGCATGTGCTAGTGATTCCTGGAATTACATATGAATATTTTAGTTTGTCATCTTGAACTCAGATCAGATTAAAATTCTACGACCTTCAACAGTCAGCATGTCAGCATCTTTCTATGAAGGGATTTATGCCTTTCAGTTTGACTCATGCTCTTAACTTTGATACAGATTTTTGCCTTCATAAAAGGATTTCTGTAGTAACTTCTTGCTAACCAAGTTATATATGGATTTGTAGAGTTATTATTATACCCAATTCAGTTTGAAAACCCCCATAGTAACTAGATCTTTATTCCACATCTCGGTCTTGATCAAAATACTGAAAGTTTATGAAGTGATAGAGACCTACTCCCTCAATGTATAATGTGCTGTTACTGGACCCACTAGAAGAAAACTGTGCTGGAATCCCATTAAAATGGTCAAGACTGCAGCTTAGCATCTCACAGAACACCAAAAAGAAGACTACAGTGGATTCATACAGGAACAGGTTATTTTTCCAAGAAAGACCCAGTCCAACACACCTGACCTGTCTTGCACTGGAAACACAGGTTATGGCCTATCCCTAGCATGGCCATCTCCTGTAGCCACTACTGAGTGCATCATGGAAACACTCTTCATACAATGGCTGACTGAGCAAACTGTGCCAAGTGCTGCATGCACTGGAGCCTGATGTATTGGCTTCACCACAAAATGTACAGTTCATCAGTCTCATCTTAAAAATGGTAGCTTCAGAGTGCATGACGGTTTCAGCAATATTCAATCCCTTCCCCAGGCTCAGCGGGGCAGTTGGCAACAAAAGTAGTTGATGAAAGCCTGTGAAAGACACATAAAATAATCTGGAAACCAATTAACAGTTTAATTGGCAAATAAACTTATTCTTTACCCCCAAATGTTTCTGAGGATTGTGCAAGTAATGAGGTGGAAAAGATTAGCATCAAATAAAATTCAAAAAATAGGGCATCAAAAGAAAGTACAAGACAGTAAAAGGTCAAGCTCAAGGAACATGAAAATCAACATTAAATCTTGTCTGGCTGGGAGATATGTATAGGTTGAAATCTTTATCTCTGACTAACATACAGCATAAGGCCTGAAGTTTTTGTAGTGAGATTGCTCCCATTTACCAAAAAATATTAAAAAACTTAGAAAGAATATCCTTTTTTAATTGCAAATAATAACCCCTCAAGCTCACTAGCAAAAAATTGTACATGAGCATTAACAGGATCCTGATAAAGATTAGTCTTCCCCAGAAAAAGCAACAGCTATTTTACAGAGAATGGAAGTCATAAAGCTGTAAGATCCTTTCTCCAGGGCATAAACCAACTGCAGACACAGGAAGTTAAGAGCAAACTTCTCCCTATGAGCTGATTATTATTTAATGAGCCATCATCATTTTAGTAATGAATGAATGATTGGAAAATTAATTTATTTACTTTCTTCTGTTCTCATACTAACTTGAAGAAAAGATACCCACAGGAATCAATGGCTAATTTTTTGAACATCTAGGCATTAGTCTGCTGCCTGCCAGAGATGGAATTAAAACAAATTTTGTTCCGTGCAAGTTATATTAGGCTGTAATAACATGCAACGTGTGAAGAACTTCCAGTTGCAATACAATCACAAACTTATGCAAACCCAAATGTTCTTAGCTATTGCATATCTCTGGTTTTGTGCATTTTTACATGGTAAAGGTAGAAAAATCACAACTGCGTGGAGTGATACTATCTCTGGGAAACCAACATATTCCAAGCCATTGAGGGGAGAGCCATCTAGTTGGTCTTAAAGAAAGAGTAAGAGCTACATTTCTTCCTCCAGAAATACATATGGCTATTGAATACCAAGTAACAATATGAGCTGCTTTTTCTGTAGGCTCAGAAGGAACTGACAGACAAATCTCATTATTTCCACGCTTAGGACAGTTGAGTCTGCAGAAAGACTTAATATAAAACTGGATTATAAAAACTGTGGGATATGTCTAGACCAAGCCAGAAGAGCAGATTCTTTGGGGATGCAGATTGCTTCCACCCAGCAGAAAAAAACTGGAATCAAGCAAAGAAGAAATTCTGAAAATCAAATTAAGAGCTTCTAGCTCTTCAGTCTATCAGATGTCACTAATATAGAGAAGCATAAGAGCAAAGACAAGTCCCCAGAAGACCATGGGAGAAAATTTGGTTACTGATGAGGACTTCCAAACCACTGTAAGATCTTTAAAAAGGTCTCTTAAAAACAAATCACTTTGCTTTCACTCAGAGATCTACACTAGAATCAGAAAAATTTAAGTCTCATTCTTCAGCCTGTTGGAGTTGGTTCTGGTTTTACCTCTGATACTTGGTATCTCTTGAAATCTCACCCTCAAGAGGCAGACCTAATTTGCCACTCCTCACTGGAAATTGTCATAGTGGAGAAAAGGACCTCACTCTCCTTTCAGAGAATTTGGGCTTGACTTCTGCTTTCACTGATCAAAGAGAAAGACTTTCTTCAGACGATGTCCTCTGGCTTCTCCACTGTCTATAGCTCTAGTGAAAAACAAAGGGAAATAGAAGATACACCTCAATCCCATGCAGTAACAAAAAGCAAGAGGATGATGAACACCCCCCAATCTTCCCCAAAGAAGGAGAATGACAGAATGGAGAAGAGTATTGACGAAATATAAAGTCGATGTTGGACAGTCCAGGGCTTCCAGAACTCACGGCTCTGATCAGGTTGACTACAAATGCCAAGGTGTTCAGGGAGTAAAACATGGGATGAGACTTTCACAGTCAGTCTCAAAATAATAAGTTGTGGGTTGGGTTTTCTTCCTATTACAAATTCATGAGATCAAATAAAGTGGAAAGGTACTTCACCAGGTAGCGCTGCCTTTCTCCAAAATGCACTGCAGCACCACATCCTAGCAAAATATAAGGTCCAAATTAGCAGGTAATATATTAATAGATTATAAACTAATATATTTCATTAGAAATTACTTGAATCTAGGAAATTTCAAATGAAACAGGGCAATTTATCCAGCAGGCTGCAAATGAATCCAAACTCAGGAGAAGGTGCTGTCTCTCACAAGTACAGTCTGTCTTCAGAGTATGAAAAACAAAAGTTTCAGCTCTACTGTTCCAGGGCTGCAGTGCAAGCAGCTGGGTCAGCAGCCTCAGCCTGGAGTCTTGAGTGGTTCTCCTGGTTATGAAGTTTGAAAAATATCAGCACCACCTGGTCTGACCTTCCAGCCGTTCAGGTGTAGTTTAGATGTCTGCACAACTACCATGGAGTTACTCCAAACTCTGCTTCTGAGTTATGCAGATCTTACTTGGAGCTCCCTCAGTCTTCCAGGGCTAATCCAGCTGTCATGTCTGAGCTTTGATTTCCCAGACTTAAATGATATGCTTCACAATTTTTTACAAAACCCCTTATTGAAGTTGCTTTCTTTTTTCTTCCCTGTAGAAAAAAAATTGAAATGACTGTTTCATTATTTAAGCCCTCAGAAACTGAGCAGTTTTCCTATCTAGAGTTCACTATTAAATCTAAACTTACACAATTAAATATGTTTACACTTGAAAAGTTTTATTCCTTCCTCACCTCTGGGTTTCTTTTTCCTCTCCTGAATTTTGTTTTGTCATTGTCCTCCCTTTCCCTTCCCTTCCCTTCCCTTTCCTTTCCCTCTCCGCTTCCTTTCCTTATTGGTTTCCTCTGACTTGTCTTTTCATGCATGTCAGTGAGCAGCACAATGGCACAAAGCAGCACTATTTAATTTTCAAAATATTTTATTAAGTATTTAAAACACACCAAGGTGTTTGGGACATCTACCCTCTACAGCAGCAACTGGAAGCCACAGGAGATATAATAAGATGTCTAAAATGGAATAAGATATTTAAATCTGGGCAACTGAATCCTGAACCAGATCGTCTTGCTGCTAATTCAGAGATTGCTCTAACACAAACTCTATAATCTACTTGGTTCAACCACCTGCATCCAATGGCTCAGTCATCAGCCTTGAGCCTTCTGGTGTTTTATTAGTAAATGCTGACATATTTCGATATCTATTCTTGTGGTACTAGAATAAAGTTCGTTTGGCCTTTGTCACTTTTAGTTCACAGAAGTAATCAAAACAGCACTCCGTAAATTCTTAGGAGCCTTTCCTGCTACAGGCAATAAGAGATTTGCCACTAACTTCAGCAGAACCATTTATGAGTGCCACGTTTAATTAACACGTAATTCATAGCGTCTAATAGGATTGATGTGTATCTGAATTAAAACTGCAAATAAAATGGTGCTAAGGGATAGAAGCAGAGAACAGACTTTGAATCTCATTTCAGGACTTGAGCGCGGATGGCAGAAAATACCATGGGCTTCACAGACAGGGAAGAACTTGGCATGAGATAAAAGGCTTAAGCCAGGATTCATCCAACTTCCAGTGTTGCTCAAAGGATGAAACCATCTGAGATTTATATATTCATTGCTTGACTTGCCCACACAAGGCTTTGAATGCCACTGGAATTTGATTTTTAGAGGACATGAGAAAAACTGACACAAAATGTTGTTGGATGAAAAGTCGGCAGGAGGCTTCTGGCTAGTCCACCAGGCTTCTGAGCAGTCAGACATTTTGGGATTGAGAGTGGTTCTTTTCCAGATTCACATAATCTCATTTGGAGCTTTCCCTCAGTTAGAATGCAATGTGAGACAGGCTTTCAAGCCCTTTCCTCTGGTGCTAATCCTCCAGTGAATATTGACTCAGAGTTTTGAAGAACTGCTGAAAAAATGACAAGTCAATGAGCATTGCTCCCTTCCCTGCCTGTCTGCTCAAGTGAGCCCAGTGGGGCTAGGAGAAGGAGAAATAAAGAAAACAAAAAACCAACAAAAAACTCCTAAACCAGGAACACTATATTGCTGTTTAAATTAAGAAGATCAGGTCAACAGGATAGGCTATTTGTGACAGCTTAAGAAATGCTATTGTTCTTGCTGCCACTGAACTCTGCTCTCTAGACCAAAGCAAGTGTACTGCTGTATTCTGTAACCCATCTCTTCCCTCATGCCCTAACGTCAGGGTAGGATATTTCCACACTGTCATTTTTTCAAGAATTGAACATTGACATAACAACTCTCCCTTCTCCTCTTCTGTGTTTGGAGGGAAGCAGCTGCATTCACCCTGCCCATGGTCCCTGATGAGGTGTACAGTGCCACAGCGAGCCAGGAGCCTCCTGCTGCTGGGAGAAGCAGCTGCTTCTGCTTTTCTTGGTGGGAGGGGGTTTGCTGAGAATAGCTGAAAGCCACATTGCCTCTTGCAGAGGTAAAATCCTCAGCTTGACAGTTCTGTCCTAGTGGGTGAGAGACAGCAGGAACTCCTGTCACAGGACCATGACAAACCGGCAGCCAGAGCTCCCAGATGGGACCCAAGGAGGGAAAGAGCTGCACAAGCTCAGACATGGTGTCTTGGGTGTATTTAGGTCCCAAATGGCTCCAAGGCTCAAATTCACATTCTGGCTTTCTCTCCTGCCAGGTCTGTGTCTGCTCAAGTCTTTTCTGTTGGTGTTGATTTAGGAAACTCCACCTTCTCTTTAGCAGCTGTTATCTGGAAAACTGCAGAATTCAAAGCCCTGGTAATTGAGATTTTCAACACACTCACAGGCCAATCAATAAGGGCTTCTTTATGTGTGCCACAGGGCAATGCTGTGTGGAGGATCTAAATTTCTGTATTGTCTCCTTGATTCCCTGATTGCTCAGCAGGGGCATCATCACTGGGAGGCAGACAGGCATTAATATCTGATACTTAGTCTGGGCAAGAGCAAGAATTGTTATGTGTATGAAGAAGAGGTTACTAACTACTGACACCTTAGCAGCCAGCTTTGATTCACACTGGCGTACTGTCCATCCCTTCCTCCCTCCTCTCACTTTCTTCCACTTCACTTGATTTGTTTCACTTTTTTGTCCTTTAAAACTAAAGATATAAAAACCTTTCTCAATTTCTCCCTCTTGTAGAAAATATCCTGAGAGCACAGATTTTAGTCAATGTGTCATCAATCCCTACTACTGAGTATGAGATTAATGTTCTGAAGTGGTTTTGGTTCGCCAATTTCAAATTTCCCAATCAAGTGCAAAGCAGGCTTAAACTTGAAAGGTATAAAGAAAATTTATTAACAGAACTAAGACAAAGAAAACTCAGAATAAAACCTTCAGAACACTCCTCCTCCCTTTCCCACACTGTCTTTCTTTCCCACTGACACGTTACAGAAACCACACCCCAAATTCTCAGTTTTCCACTTCTAGAATAATCTTTTTTCAGTTCACTTATGGAGAGGAGCATATCTTGCTATGGAAAAAATTCTCCACGAGCAACAGCTGCTGGGAACACCTGCATTTGTGAAATTTCCTCCCACTTGCACAGCCTCTCATTGCTGTGCTTCCTGGCCATGTCGACGTATGGGGTTTTTTATTTTAAGAATAAACTGTTCAAAAACAAAGGTTCTCTTGTTCTTTTCTTCCAAGGTTCTCTTGGGGCAAAAAATGTCATCACTCATTTCTCTCTCTGTTTAAATTTCTCAGCAAGTCATGGCATCACAGTCACTTCAACATTTGCTCATTTGCACTGAATTCCTTTGCTCAGGTCTATAGTCTACCTTGCTTTCTGGGAGGGGTGGGGGAGGAACTCAGCCCAGCCTGGTCCTTGTGCCTCTTACCTCTCCCAAACCAGAAATCAGAAAGAAAAGTTTCCAGAGTTCTCATCCCAACATGTACATTCACCAAGGCGTACCTATCCTTTTCCTTGGTTTAATCATGTGTCAATATTAAAAAGTGGCCAATCCAGGCCAAACCAGGACATGTTCCAAGTATAATATTCAGTTTGTTACTTTGGATGTAGGAGATTATTACAGGTGGTATATAATTATTATTGCTTAGCAATTTTGTCTAATAATAGGTGCAAGAGTGTAGCAAAGGTTAATTAAGGAGGCAAAGGAAAATCTAGCAGGAATGACGTCTGAAGCAACAGTATTTGTTTTATGTGAGGCACAAATTCTGGAAAAGAATGTTCTGCTCTTCATCATAAGGTGAAAATAAGTATCAGGGAAGTAAAATGGAGAAGAGCTGGTAAGGGCTTAAGGGTGGTGTTAGTGGCATGACTAATCAAGCAGAGAGAATAAATTGAATAAGAGTTACACTTTCTACAGAGTCACAAAATGATGGAAATAGAACTGTCATTACAGATGCTAATTAACAGGGCTCAGTATCTCAGTTTTGGAGTTCAAAACAGTGGGAAGTCTATGCAACAAGCAGCATGAGTTTCACACACCCTGACTTGTCCTGAAGGAATTCCTTGTGGCTGCCAGTGGCATACATTATCACAGACTGCTGTTATTATTTTTAAGAAAATGTGTTTCCATGTAAGAACACATTATTAACTTTTCAAATTATCAAATATATATATGTAAATCTCTAATAAGCTTACATGTTTTCTGTGCCCATCTGGACGCAACATTAATAAGGTCAAAACTTGATTATTGCTTTCATCTTCTGGTAAGATACCTCAAAAGGTGAGAATCCTAGAGACAACTCTCCTCTTTACCTCCATCTTAAGAATAGTTATAGAAGTCTACCAGCCAGGAAATCCAGGTTCTTGCATTTGGGAGTTTGTTGCATCAAGAAACTCTTGGTAGCATTCATGCTCCATTTCAATAACCATAGAATAGATGGAAGTTCTGAATCTTGTAGGGATGTTCATGTTTTACCATTGTTTATAAGGCATAAATGAGATAATAAATTTGTCTTACCATCAGTCTGATACTGATCTCAGATCTTGAGTTGCAAGGATTTAAAGGCGTGATATAATACCAGCTAATAAGGAAAACCTATTGTTGAATGGACTTTTATAGAGTCTTCTAAATAAGTGTATAAATGGCAAATTAATACTGAACAGGCTTATTTCTGTTGGACTGCACAGAGATGAGCTATTTGATCTGTATTGTTTGTGGTATTTATAAATGTTTAAGAACTTAATGCAGTCTCTTGGCTGATCAATTTGGTGTTGAGAGCAAGGTCAGGAAAGTAGGATGAAATAAGCTAATAGTTGGTTGATATAGAGTTATTAAAATCACCTGTTAAAGAGAGTTTATATCAATAAGATTAGAAAATTTGCCCTTCTTTGGTCCTTTGGGAATCAGACATCCAAACCTGACCCCTGATAATCAGCATTCCCTTTGTGATCAGCAGAGAGCACTGCACATCTCCAAAGACTGTTTTTTCTCATCCTGAGAGGATGATGATGATAACCTTTTTCCCCTTAATCAGAAAAGAAACACAGCTCTTAACTTGAAAGTACAGCAATTACCAGCATCAAACTGGTTAAAACTCTTAGGGTAGCTAAAGGATAGCAATATATGCACTGCTGCTCAATCCACTTACTTAGCAGAGTATTGAGGGATGATTTTGTCCTGTGCATAAAGAGAAGTGATGGCTGATGGTTACATACCTATATTTTCAGATTGGAAGTTAGGCATTTATTTTTAATAGCAAATGTCATTTATTTTTCAAATGCTTTAAGGATATTTGCTTTAGATATTGTATAAGGTTTTTGCATAATTAAACAGGACTAGTTTTCATTAAAACTGTGGTCATGTCAAAGGAACAAATTCAGTGAAATTCATGACCTGCAATTCATAAGTCCAGCCAGAAGCTCACAGCACATATTTTTTGCTCTGCGAATGACTAACAGCACACATTCCTCTCTTTAGGCACTAAAGGTGTAAGGACAGGAATAGAAGAATGGTGGAAGGAGAAGTATTGAGCATGATGGCTGCAGCAAAACACACTTGAATACTTTGTTAGGATTTTATTTCACATCAGGAAACTGGAAGTACTTTCTGATCAACTAGGCTAAATTTAATTTTTTTAAAAATATTTTTGCATATACATATTTTCCCTTTTTTTTTTCAGAAATACAAATCTGCTTACCTGTGAACTATGATTTTCTGTTCTGACTATATCTCAAAAAATCAGGCTGCTAGCCAAAATTAATATAGCATTCCTACATTTTGTCAGAATAATTAATGAGGATATGCAAAATCAATCCAATACCCATCCCTGGGGATGTCCAACCCTATCTGTCTCAAGTCCTTGTATTTCACCCTATTGACCCCTCCCTTTTAGTCATGCTCCAAATCTCTTCTTACTTATAAATTTTCCTTATGAAGCAGGCATGTCCCATGGGGTACCAACACTGTCAGTGCGACCCCAAACAGCTTTTTGCACATGTCAGATAAAGTTTTCCAATTCCCAGAGAATCTATCCCAAAAAGGTTCTAGGCAGCGATACCAGCAGGCAGAGAGGCCCAAGGCACTCCCCAGCTTCTCCCTAGCCTTCAGTGAGTTCACTTTTGGTTTTGCTGCTCCTGCTATGGTAGGTATGAGCTCCATATCTGAGCATGTCTCATTTTCAGGCAAACCTGGAGTTTTAACATAAGCTTGACTTTCTCAAGGAGGATGTGCTGGAGCTAACTCCGGCTCCTTGCCCAGGAGCTAGAGTATTGTTTCAGCAGAGATGAATTTCCTTTGATAGGAAAGTAATTTGCTTCAAAAACAGAAGTAAATTACTTCAGCATCTACTAATAACCTCTCTAAGAACTCACAAGTTAAAATATTTTATTTATTATATTCGGCTATTTCTGATCAAAAAAAAAAAACCCAAACAAACAAATAAAACTAGTATTTTCTATTCCTCCATTTCGGTATGGAACAAATTAATTCCTAATTAATATTAAAGTTCTGCTGGTACTTTAAATTGGGGCTAAAGGTCTTTAAGAAGAAGAAATCACTATAAATACAGATATATACAAATGTATGGCTTCCATTTCAAAGTCCTGGCTGGCTAGAGTAAAAGGTCTTTAGAATGAATTATATCTGTAGATTAGTCAGATGGCACTTACAGAATTGCTTTGGGACAGATTTTTCAGATGATTTAATATTTCCTCTGTTGGGTGCTGCCCATTTAATGCCACAGCTGGGCAGAGCTCCAGAATCCCAGTTCTGCCAGTGTCTACCCCTATTGCACAAACCACTCTACTTCTCTGAGCTAACTCTGAGCTTTTCAACCTACAAAATGGATTCACAGTGCTGATGATGTATTCAAAGTGTGCTAAGAAAGTTTATGCTAGTCTAAGCTGGAAATGATCAATGAAGGTAGCATTTGTCTCTCCTGATATCCATGTTACATCTGTGCAACTTGCAGGACGGGCTTCATCTGAGCACATAGGTTATCTGAAGTACTTAAGTCCCTTTAGAAACAGTAGTGAGAAATAACCAATCCTAAATCATAGCTCATATGATTTGGATTAGATGTCTACCTTCAGATAGGCTTAGCAAAGAAAAAGAGATTCCTACAATATAGATGTCTAAAGTTGGAAGATACCAACACTACCCAAAGTGATAAGCAGTTAGAGCCTATGGCTTCCAGAGATTTAGATTCCTTTATCCATTTTATATTAAAGAGTTTTATCTGGATAATTTTGTTTCAACCTGCATGCTCAGAAGTCAGTAATAAAATACTGGGCCCTTGAAATACCCTCATGTCATGTCACTAAAACAATTCAAAGGTTGATTTTCTCCATTTTCCCGAGAAATAACTAAAGAACAAAGTTTTCATGAATTCTCATTTGCAAATTGTAATTGCTTCAGGAATAGAAACACTTAACACACATTTCTGACATACAGTCTTTTTTTTTAAAAAAGGAAAGAAATCCTAACTTGAAAAAACCAAACCTCTACCCACTCCTGGAATCTGTTAACAAGAGTCAGGCCTTATAGTAACAAATGGAAAAGTTCTGTAGCCTAATTTTTTAGACTGTGATGCCCAACTAAAATTGAGTAAAAAGATGCCGGTAAAAATACAACTTTGAATCACAATATAGTTGAGATGCATGCATACGATCCAATTTATAATAAGATTTACTGACTGTAATTGCCATGCAGTTTTTATGCCTCCAAGAACTATGTGAAGCATAAGGATTTACTAACTGTGCTGAATTTTCGATATGTGTCAGAACTACGGCTGTACAAAACACAGAATCATAGAATAGTTTGTTTCGGAAGGAATCTGAAAGTTCATCTTGTTTCAACCCCCCGCCCTGTGCCAACCTTCCACCAGACCAGGCTGCTCCAAGTTCCATCCAGCCTGGTCTTGAACACTTCCAGGGATGGAGCATTTACAGCTTCTCCGGGCAACCTGTTCCAGCGCCTCCTCACCCTCAAATTAAAGAATTTCTTCTTAATACCCAATCTAAACCTACTCTCTGTCAGTTTGAAACCATTTCCCCTTGTTCAACCATCATGTGCCCTTGTAAAAAATCCCCCTCCAGCTTCCTCATAGGTCCCCTTCAAATACTGAAAGGTTGCAACAAGTCACCTTGGAGCCTTCTCTCATCTAGGCTGAACAATCCAAATCTCCCAGCCTTTCCTCACAGGAGAGGTTTTCCACCCACCTAAGCATCTTTCTGGACCCTCTCTGGACTCAGTCCAACAAAACATGGCAGTGAATCTTCACAGAGGCTTACCTAAGAGCTTCCTTCTTGATGTAAAACCAGAAAACAGAGCCTTCTCTTTTCTCCTAAATTCCTCAGAAGCTTAAACCTTATGACAAAACTCAAGGTCAAAGACAGGGTTCCCTCTTTCCTCTGTCAAAACCAACAGTTTACCTGCAGAGTTCAGAACTTCAAGACAGAATTCAGATATTAGAAAATTATTTAGTCTCACATGTAAAGGGTAAGGAGATTAACCTCATCTCACTGGAGTGATTTAGAAGCTGTGTGTTTAATTTGACCATGCTATTTAAGATCTTTTGTAGTCAAAGGAAAGAGGAATTTCTGAAAAGGGAACTTCTCCCATGATGATGAGATTTCTGCACCTATGTTTCTAAGATAAGCAGGACAAATCATGCTTTGGAGATGCCTGTCTTTCCTGATGGATTTAAAAGAAAGCTTAGACAATTAGCTTAGGCTTATCAGCTTTTAAATTTCTCTAGTTAGATAAAACAAAGGAGATCCTAAGGCTGCAATCTAATGTAATGTGTGCTCCAAAACTGTAGTTGTAGCAGGTGCTTAACTTTTGCTTACAAGGGAAAAGAAACTTCAACTTTTATCTTAACTGCACACAAAGTATGAGTAAATAGCTAGGATTTTCTTTTGTGAGTACTGTTATCACATTTGGCAAAATGAAAGCTTTGTAATGAGGTTTTGTTTTTCCCTCATAAAAATTTCATTGAATTTCTACTTAAATAACCCACAAGGAAGAGATTATTAAGACAAAGCATTTTCATTTATTAGTACTCTCAATATCACGAGAAGCAAAGATTGAAATTTGTTTCCTTTATTACATATTTTTAGCTATACGTACTAAACTTTGCTGTATTTTAAGTTAAGACCTTTGAGTGAGATCTTTCTCTTTTATTAACAGAATTTTTAAGTGGATCAGGTAATAGCATCTTTAAATGTAGGTTCATGGGAAATGATGGCAGTTTAAAGTTTGATATATATTGCCAAATATAAATATATATGGAATAAAAGATTTTTTTTTGTTTTGACCTGTATGAAAATTAGTCTAATATATGTTTTTATGAAAGTCAATATATGGCTTAGAAGAGAAGACAGTTTCCTGAAAAGTTTGCAAAATAAAGATGAAAAGGGAGGACATTCCCATTCTCTCTGAGCAGCAGATTAGTGAGTAAGTTGTAGATAAAGAAGCATAAAACATCTTATCCAGTTCAATTTCACAGGATCGATACTTAAAACTACATATAAACCCATGTAAACTTAACCTGCAGGATACATCTTTTCAGGCACAGAGGGGAAAGAAAATATATTCAAGCTGAAAAAGTATTTGAAATCATGTACAGTCTTTACAATGCTCAGGAACAAACCAGCCTACTCATAGGAAGGATAGTCTGGCTGTGAAAACAGAAGTCTATTTCTTTGTGATGACCAAGGTAAGATGGAGACTGGCTCAGCTTCTTTGTGGATTTTGCTTCAATGATAGCCACTAGAAAACCTGAAAACACATATTCTTTTAATGTGATAGAAACAGTAGGAACAAAGATGAAATAAAGTATTTAAGCAAGTCTTTATGCTGAAAGTCAGATGATGATAACTTCTATTGAGTTGATTTTGAACCATTTGAATTTAAGTTGTATGCTATTTTGACAGAAAAGTCATGTCTATCTCAGACACATAGTTCTGAATCTCATTATCAGACAACTTTAACTGCATGTGGAAAATACCTGAATCAAATAAACTGCTGAAAATTTATATCATAGAACTGTAGAAAATAAATTTATTTCTTTTTTCAAAGATGGTTACTTTGCTTAATTTCTTGGGAATTTAACCTGGGATTTTTATATGAAATAAATTTGAAAAGATTTCTTCATTTGCTTTTTCATTATTTTCTTTTTCTATCTCTCATTTTTGTATATTTTTGTATACCCTTCTGAATATATATCTGGGAAAAAATAGATTGATATAATAGCTTAGATTACCTTGGATTAATAATGTCTTCCTATTATTTTATTTTATTTTGATCCTACCATAAATGTGGATTAAAAAGAAAAAGAAAAAACACCCCTGCCCTTGTGTAGATTTTCCCCCATGTGATCATATCACAGACTGGGAAGCATGTGGCAGTGTTTCTAATATCATAAACAGAACCATAACTGTTTAGTCAGAGACATTTTGAATTACAACATTTCCTCCTTCGGGTCTTTGGATTCAATTCAAAACTGAAGCCAATAGATGCTGCATTATAAAATCTGTGGCTTTTATCTGTCAGTTTAATTCAGAATTTTGCTCTTAACCATTCATGAAATAACAACATGTTTTGATAAATGTAAAATACCAGTTGCTTAAGAAAATGGCATTTGATTAAACAGTATTTTCTTTGAATAACTTTAATTATCCAATTAATAGGTATTAAAAATCAAAATGGATACAATTGAAGAAAAGCTCAGAAAATTAATAATACCTTGAATGCATCCTCTAATCTCTTTAATGACGAAAGCTCCCAGCATTTTTCTAAGTTTGGTAAGAAAATTACTTGGTTATTGTTCCTACTTAAATTGATAAGATTTTTGCTATTATGTGCATTTTCACATTACTGGATCATAAATCTTGGAAAAGAAATATTCTGAAGTGGAATTATGGAGACAATAAGGAGGACAGGGGGAGATCTATGGATGTCATCTATCTGGATTTCTGTAAGGCCTCTGACAGAGGATCCTAAAATATCCATCTCTAAACTGGAGAGATATATATTTGATGGATAGACAGAGCAGTGGATAAGGAATTATCTGGATGGCTGTGTCCAGTGAACAGTGGGCAACAACTCGATCAGGGGTTCATATCTGAGCAGCACAATTTTATATCACAGAATCAACCACAGCTGGGTTCGAAAGGTCAGGCATGGGCCTGGTGAAGCGAGTCCAGAGGAGGATGATGAGGATGATCATAGGGATGGAGCACCTCTCTTACAAGGAAAGTCTGAGAGAATTAAGGCTGTTCAGACTGGAGAGGAGGAAGGCTCTGGGGAATTTTATTGCAGCTTTTCCATACTTAAAGGCAGTATATAAGAAAAATCAGGGCAGGGCCTGTCCTTCCAAATTCCTCTGTCGTGATAGGGAAAGAGGCATGGTTTTAAACTAAAGGAAGGTAGATTTAGATTAGATATAGGGAAGAGTTTTTTCACTGAGAGGGTGGTGAAACACTGGCAGAGTTTGCCCAGAGAGATGGTGGATGCTCCATACCTGGAAACATTGAACCTGGTCTAGCTGAAGGTGTCCCTGCTCACTGCAGGGGAGTTGGGCTACATGAGCTTCAAAGGCCCCTTCCAGCACAAACCATGCTATCTTCCTATGACAAAGGGAAAAAGACATAGTTATTTAAAAAATTCAGATATGGATTCTCTATGTCTATAATATACAGGTCATGAATTCAGATCCAAGATGTGCATTCAGACCTTCAGATCATGAGAAACTGTTTTGCTAAAGTGCAGACATCTCTGCAACCATCTATATATCCCTCTTCATTTAATAATCCTGAAATAAATTTATTTCAATCACTTGGGACAACAACAGCAGCAACAACAACAACAGCAACAAGACTTACAACTTGTGTAAGTCTACATAAAAGATCTTTTTGTACCTGATTGTATCTTGGGGATGTTTTTGGTGCACTCTTGACTGCCAGTGATTGAAATTTCTCAGCACCCTGTACAGCAGGGCTCCTGTCTTGGAAGACCAAGCAGAGAAGAAAGTGCAATGTTCACAGCATGTGATCGTCATGGACCACATGCCAGCAACATCCAGATTTTCACAGTATTCCTCTGAGACATTTAACTGCCTCATCATGTATCTGTGCTGAAGGTCAGCACAGGGGATATAGCTTCAATTTTCCCTCATCTGGAGCTTCCAAACCAATGCTCTCTGTGGATTTGTGTTTCTAATCTCCTCAGGCTGTGGATACTTGACCAACTTATGATCTCTCCCCAAGCTTTCCCCTGGGGTTCAGCCTAGGCACTCATTGAACAACGTGCCCCAGGCTGCTCACCTGTCTACCTGGGACAACAAGGGCTACCAACCTAGTTGGGGTCAGGGAATGAAGGAGAACTTGGGCTAGACCTTCCTTCTGTGGAAATAAAAGTGGTTTTGTTACCTCCAGGGTAAAAATCTACATGGTGTTTTATTCAACAAATATGTTTCAACCAGGAAAAATACACCTTAATGAGGTTTATGCATTTTAATTGAGGCTCTTGTGAAATTACTTCTATGTTTCTTCCTTAATTTTTGTTTTGTTTTGTTTGGGTTTTTTAAAATTTTCTTTTTCTTATATCCTGTTACAGCCCTTAAAAACTAATGACCCAGGCACTCTCCTCCTGAGCTACAATAAATGAAAGGGAACAGATAAGAAAATCTCTGCATCTCCCTTAGAGCCCATGCATCCTGCAGTTATCTCCCAGTGGTTGTCATTAGCCCTAATGGAAAACAGCTGAGCCCCAGCACAGCTACCCTGGTCTTCACCAAGCATGTACTTGTGTCTGAAAGGGGATGTATTTGCAAATATTCCTTCTGTGTTACCAGTGTAAGATATTTAACCACACTGACTAACTTTGGTGCCATAGGGATAAGCTAAGGTCAGACTTCACTCCAGAAGGAAAACTTATCACTGCATGAGGAATGTCTTCTTCCCCTTAAGGAACACGTGCATACTGTGTGCAAGCCTGATGGATGGATTTATTTATGTCTGGCATCTCATATATAAACTAGCTATTAGTTATTACATTAAGGAAATGTTTATACACAGGAAAGATACAAAGATAGCTCTAGGATGATGCATAACCTATCGTTAAAAAGGTACCTAGCACAGGTAGGATGATTCATTTTCTGTGATGCCTTCCTCTCTCCATTGATGGTATGAAAACTAAGGACATGATTCATCTGATCTCAATTAAATGTCAGATTAGAGGAGAGAGGAACTGTTCCCTTAAAATACCTGTTTCTCTAGTGATAGCTATAAAGGAAAGCAAGAATGATGTTCTCAGGGATGGATATTCACTTTTAGTTAGGTGAACCTTATCCTATTTATCTAAATACATGATTCTTGGGTTTCTTGACCAGGGCCAGGGGTTGAACTTGATAATCTTGATGGCTTCTCTCTCACTCAGAATATTCTATGATTCTGTGAAATTTTGTAGGACTGAAGTTATATAAAACAATTTATTTGACATTATTGTACACCAAGAATACATTAAATTCCAGTTGGTATAAGGTTTCCTCACTTTGTTTCTAGACTATTTTTGGTCTTTTTATGCACACTGCATATCATATTAACTCCTTATTCTTACTTCATTCTGAGTTACAACCCCTACACAGCAGATCAGTACATTGAATGAGACCAGAAATCCTCTCTGGAGTGATGGCCAAGAGAAGATCCCTTCCAGAAGAGCATAAGAACCTGAAAATATCTTTGTGACCTGTTACATTTACACAACCAAATAGTGGTTTCTCAGGCATTTTAGGAGTTGGGAGTTTTATTTCCAAATAAATTTCAGGCCTTACTGGAAGTCAAGGTTTAACTTTGAGCTGGACCTCCATTAAAAGGCAAATTTCTCTGACTAAGATATAAGTAGATATGTGTTCCTTTTGCATGAGTGTCAGAAAGTCACTGGATGACCAGGTTACACCATGGACTCTGTGTGCCAGGAGGGAGCCCATGACAGGAAAACAGCAATGCCTCATCTGTGCTAACCTGATGGGTTGGGTGTCTGAATTTGATCAGGTCAGCATGCTGGAGGATCAGACAGACCTCAACTTTGTGCAATATTTTATCTCCAGCACATATTGCTTTAAAGCTTGGAAAGTCATTAAACTCCAAGCTGACACAGGGAATGCCTAGTGGGATTAACCTTCAAAAACTAATTACCAAGGAGATCAACAGAAGGCAGCCTGCATCACCACTGTTGTGACAGCCTACCAGAGGAGTGAGAGGTGTCAGAAAATGTTAAATAAAAAATCTGCTTCACTGCAGATCTTTTATCCATTTAGGTAGAGTTTTCCAAATGATTACTAATGACAGATCAAAGGAAATCAGGTTTCTAATTACAGACATGGGGTCTGGGTACAATTGGTATGATGATTATTTTTCTTTTATCATTTTACCTGTAGTTTATAGGAAAGTTTTTGAATAAAGTATTACACTAGCAACTAGGAAGGATCAGCTCTCATATTAAAGAAAACGGGTGGGCCTGGCTCATCTCATTTAGACACCCACTGAGCAGATAACCCTGAAGTTTCAGTGATGATTAATGAAGAGATAAAGTCATGATGAGTATCTGATTTGTCTGAATCACCTAAGGCCAATAACACCTTCAAAATGCATGCCTTTTTTTTCCCTGCTCTATCTCTCTTGAATATTAAAAGAGCCTATGATAGCTGCCTGGAATATATGGTATGTGTTTTAAATGTAAGTGAGACTAATTCCAACTGCATACCAACATACAGCACAATTAAATGCTGAGCTTATGAAAGGGACAGTACTCCATCAGCTGCCAACCCCAAACCAACACAGACTAATATTACCTGGAAATCTGTTAATTGCTCCTCAGATTTCATGTCCCTTGGATGAGCCTGATCTCAGGTGGTATGGCAAAAAGCATGGCAGCAGATTATATAGGCATGTAGGTTGTTTATACCTAGGTATAACAGGGTATTAAAGATATCATATTGCATGTTATTTTCTATATAATATATATATATTTAATTTATTGTTTATATATTTTTGTGTGTTTATATGTCTACAGAGAGAGAGATGTTTTATCATCACTAACTTCAGTTTCTGGACACAAAACTTTTAGACTTATGCAAGTAAAGAAATCCTAAATATGCAAAGACTGGTTTTCTCAATTTTCTACAAATGCTATTAGGTTAAAAGTCTCTCTTGAATATCAAGGGTACTAAGCTTGAGTAAAACATTGGAAAGCAGAAATCCCAAAATTCATACCAGCAAAAGTAAAGAATTCCATTTAGCTAAGAACTCTGTACAATCTTGCAAGCTTGACACATTTCCAAAAGCTACCATCAAGTTGATGCTGGGATCAGAATTCTGGGAACACATGTTAATTATATAAATATTTTTAAATCGATCTGATGATAGCAATAGTTCAGACCATGCCCTGACTTTACGAAATCCTCAGGGAGGACTCAAAACAAATTAGTACATTTAATTACCTTCCTGAAGTTCCCAAATAAAATAAATGTCTATTGAATTTTCCCCCTCAGTTTAAGTCTAAATTCACAAATGCTATTACGTTTTAATTAAAGTTAACTCATTTTTCCATTTGGTGGTTATTCTATCTTGATTTTTTTTGTTTTTAATTATTCTTACAATTGAATAAAGATGCTAATTGGGGATTATTTTGTAATAACTAATTACAAGCAGGCCCCGAGGATCCATTCTGCTGTCTAATAGTCTGTGGATGCAGAACAATCCACAAGGCAGCTTGGGAGAACCTGTCTGTCACCAGGAGTGATCCTCTTTATTCACAACCAGAGACTGCACACTGCAGTGGTCTTGCTCTGGTGAGGGATTCTTCTGCCCTAGAACCTGCACACCACTGCCTTTGAGATGTTGCTTGTTTGCTTTGGCCCAGGCAGAATAAGGGGAATTTAGTTTTTACATGATATATTTACATACCCAACAGGGACAGCTCGTGTTCTGAGCTGTCCAGAGATGAATCAGCTTTGGAACAGGAGCACAGTATTTGATTGAACATTGAGAGCCTTCAAAATGTTAATAAGGATATTGCACAATATCTGGATAAGAGCAAAGGGATTTGTCTCTTTGAGGTTATTTAGTTTGACATTTCTAAATTTAGAAAGATGATGTTCAGCATTGTCAGTTTATTAATTTGTGAAAAAAACTTTAGATAAATCAATATTTGGTGAAGACTCTGAAAAGAAATTTTATATCTTCTCATAATGTGAAATGACCAAAACTTAAACCACTGAAGATCAGGCAAGTCGCAATAACCAGGTAAATCTTCTGACCCTAAAACAGCAAAGATCTTTTTTTGTGTCCTATTAATTCATAATTTTGTTTGGTGTTGTACTAAAGGGACACAAGTTAATCTCCAGGTCTGCATAAAAATAGGGGTTCTATTTGTCAATGTTTACTCACATAGTCCAGCTGGAGGAAAAAGCATCATCTCAGAAAATCTTTGACTTAAATTACATATCTTTATACCAAATCCTTCCCTTAAGAGATGAAGCACTATAGTATCTCCATGAAATCTAACAGAATATATGAATTTTGGTTAAATTTATAAAAAGCAAACCAACATTAAATAGATTGATACATGTAGTTTGAGCTCACTGACAGACCAGTGCATTGTAAGCTTACCTATGAATGAATCAAGAACACAAGCTCTGCTTGCCAGCTGCCTGCTTGTGGGGGGTTATCTTCAGTCTTATGAAAATGTTGTAGCCTCAGTGCAACAAAGGTCTTTGAAGTTTAACTGAGCGCAGATGTTTTCCTTAGGCTTTAATTGAAAGCAGTGACAACCAAACTCTTTCTACAGTGTGACCCATGTTTTAAAAGAGATTTCTACAAATTGGGTAGGACTGAATTCTAAACTTGTTTTCTCTTCCAAAACTCTATCCCTAAAAGGTTCAAAAAGAAGGAAGTTAATATAACACATTAACATAAGACACAAACATATATCAGATAATATATCAGGAGGAAGAAATAAAGAAATAAAGAATATTTCATTCTTTATTCTTTTTTTATTTTTTAATTCTGAGCATTTGAACAAGGTATCTTTTAGCAACAATGAAACTGAGTTAATCTGGATTTTATTAAGTTTTTAATGTGAAATTTATTTTGCTGACTTTGAAGCAAGATACAGTGTCCATAGTGTAATGTAATGAGTTAATGGAATTCTTAATCTGGAAAATTTGAAGACAATGCATTTGTCAAGATTTCTCTGTTTGTTTTTTGTTTGTTTTTTTTTTTTTTAATTAAATTGATTTTTTGAAGTATTGGTTGATAACCATGAAAAAGGTAATTAACTAGGTTAAAATACTTGCATGTACAAGTCAGGCAGACCCTTATTCTCAAATTGTCCCACTGATTTCATCTTCACTAGGTCAATATTTGAAACACAGTACAGAGACTTTCTGACACAGTTTAAGGAAAGTAAAAATGCTGAGGAAATGTTGCAAGTGATTCTGTAAGAAAGGAGTCAATGGCATAATCTGGGTTTAGGTGTGTACTATAGAAGTAATTTTCAGAATAAGACCTAAAGGTACCTATTTTCTGCCCTTGAAGAATGTCATTGCTATAAGCAATAGCTGTGTGAAGAAAAAGACAACATGTGTGTTTTCATGTGGACTAAATAATCTCCTCACAAGGTTTGGGAACTCATGCGAGAGCCACTGGAGTCAGATACTGGTAGGAAGTCCTGCTGGAAAGGACCTTCCAGGTCTCCCAGCACAGCACAGCGTCTGCCTCCTGGTGGTACCAGCTAAACCCACACTGCTGATTCCATGCTCCTGTCTAATCTGGGTGTACAAATCCCTAAAAATGAAGATAGCTCAGCTTCTCAGGCAATATTTTTTGATGTTTAACTGACTGTTCTTATCCCAGCTAAGCCAAGCTTGCTGAGAGCAGAAACACGAGACCGTGTAACATAGAAGCTCATGAGTGCCTGCAAGCCTCTGTGATGCTCACAGTTCCACAGCAAAGATGTTCCCTCTGCCTGTTGTTGGTCCTCTCTGAGCCTCAGTGCCTGCTGTGGCACTGGTGAGGAAGGCTGGTGAGTCATTCCAGCCACCTACAATCCAGCAGAGCTGTGAGTCTATTTCTGCACACAGTCAACAGATAGGACAATTCACAAAGGCTAAATTTGGCAGACATTGCTGGAAGTCTCAACACGGCCCTCAGACAATTAGGTAACTCAGCCTTGTGAACAGAAGTGACTAAGGACCATTAGCTTATGAGAACCAAAGAAAGTCGACTTCTTAACCCCAGAGGCATAACAACTCTGTATAGGTTTCAAAATTGGTTTGTCTGAAGCAAGTAATCAAGTAAAGAAAGGAGTGATTTACTGAGGGGTTTAAAATAGAGCAGGTTGGCCAACAACAATAGCTTAGCTCTCCAGAGCACCTTGTGCCCACATTGTACCTAAAACAAGCTTTGCATAATAGAGTTCACTTCCTCTTGATTACACTTGTAGGGTTCCTGGAAGGAAAGGAACAAGCAAAGAGAGCAGGCTTTTCATCGTCATTTATAAAGACTTTAGGGGTCTGTTCAAAATGATGAAATGCTGCTTACCTTCTTTATACAGAACTTTGAGGTACAGACCTTTGCAGAACACACTATTTAACTGTTTGGGATTATTACTGGTTAGGGTCTTTCCATTTAGCAACCTGCTTCATTTCAAAACCCCTCATATTAACATACTAACTTCATTTCAAAAAAACCCAAAAAAACCAACTTAACTTTGCAAAGTTAAAGTAACAAAAAGCCATGAATGCAAACATATTTAAAATAAAAAATAATTTTACAAGTGAATCTGAAAAGTGCAATGCTGGTTTCTCTATTTAAATGGCAAATTGAAAATTAATACTTATGCAGACTAAATCAACTCATCTAATCATGGAATAAAAGGTAATTAAGTGGACCTGTCAAATGAGAATTAGAGCCAAATACAGAAACCCTTGATCCTACAGAGTAAATCTTGACTTGTGTGATTAGTTGCTCTGCTTTACTTGAGGAAATGACTTGTGGCATCACACCCAGAAATTACTGCTTGATCCTGGAACTTGGACTGAATCTGTGCTTCTCTGCAGCTCTATGGTAGATGAAGAAATGCATATGTAAGTATCACTTGAATCAGGCAGCATCCAAAATTAAAGTCATATATTCTATTCAGTGTCCCAATGAAAATCTCTGATTATTTGAATATGATATTACTTGCCTCTGGCATGAACAATGACGCATTGAATTTCAACATGGAAATTCTATTCTTTTGCATTTTCCATTGTTTGCTCATTCTATTTTTGCTTCAGATATATCAGCTGTACATCAGAGAGTTGCTGGATGCACTCTCTGGATTGGATGAGACCATCTATTACTTTTAGAGACCATTGCCAGTTACAAGCGGTTTGGAAACACATATTGCATTCCAGTTTGAGTCACTGACCTCAAAGAGGTCTGTGTGATTGTACTGTGTAAATCCATTTGGACTTCACACAGGTAAAGTCAGCTGATCTAGGGTTAAGGAATATGAAGGAATCCTGCAAGGTTTCAACCTGCTTTTCCTGCTGTCTTGAAGAATCCCTACTGCCTGTCCAGGGGTAAATGCTGATAAGGTTATACAGGCTCCAAAGTTCATTTGTCTCCAAGAATTTTTCCATTTAGCTATCCCAACCTAAACTAATCCTCTAGGAGCCTTCAAAAGCAAACAAAGACAAAAAGCACATATAAGTTATTTTCATTTTACCTCTCTTTTATCTCCCAGCTTAGGGCAACAAGAAGCATTTCTCTCCTGAGGCCATGTGGAGCCATTAGGCTGAATCATTATCTTCCAGAGAATTTCCAATGGTTCAATGGTTAAAATAAGGTACTATTATTACCCTAGGTAGGAACACTATTCAGTTCTCTCATAAATATATAACAGAATATTCATACTGTACAAAATTTTTGGATTAATATTTAAAATGACACTTTATGATCTCTCCTGTTGGAGAATAGGAAACTGGAGAAAACACACTGCAAATAGGGAAGAGGTTGAAGAGGTCAATCATCTTCTCTACGTACATCATACAGTCCACATCCAGTGCATGAATTTTTCCTCCCACTCTCCTGAAATGCAACAATCAATTATCTTGTAAGAAAATTATGTATTTAAAATAAGTCTCCTATCAATTTATCTTTTTTTTTTTTCCCCCAAGAAGGGCAATTTTGCTGAAGGTTTATTAGCTGGTATTCACACACTTGAGCTTAAATGTCTGTCTTGACAAAGAAGGGGAGATACAAGTTTCCTAACTAATTCTCTTCCAGTGCCACTGTGGACTTCAAGGGGTCTATGTTCATAGAAATATATAGAAAATGTATAGTAAAATGTCCCCTTCTGAGTACTTCACTTGAACTATGATTCTGTTTGAGAAAATGTGTCTTGTGTATTCCCAGATGTGCAAATCAGTAAATTTTTCTGATTTTTTAAAGTTAGTGTTAGACATAAAAACAACATTCTCCCCATTTTCTTAAATTTCTCTTTAAGAAAAAGGGACACTCTATACATAGTATGTGTGCCTCTTTTATGAATTTATTTTTGTGTGTATTCATATTAGAAATATAAAATAATTTTACATTTATCTTTTTTCCTAAACTTTTTCTATTTTCATTTTTTTTCTTATTAAAGACTTTTTTGAGTTTCTTTTTTTCTATTTTGATGAAGAGGATGGGGAAAATGGGGCTTTGAAAAGGAAGTGATTTTTCCCCTTGAAATTTCTTAATGAAAATTATAAGTTCCAGACAGAGGCTGGACCATGTAACCCCCAGACATTCCTTCCATCTTTACTTTTTGTGTGACTCCATGATTTAAAATCTTAAAAAATAGAACACCAAGTTTAACCGAATTGATTTGCTAAGTCAGTATAAGAAAGATTTACCTGTGCTCAAAGAAAATTAGATCTCATTCACAATGGGTTCATATAAGCACCCCTACTTGTGAAGCAGAAAGTGAGGGAAAAACCAGTGTGCAACCCAGCAGTTCCTGTTTAATTCTTTGCTTCCCTTTTCACTTCTTCTATGATCTTAAATATCTTTCTCTATATTCAGATTTCTGTAAATGAAATAGTAAAAATGGTCACTTTGCCCAGTGTTAATGTGAGGGGAAAACCATAAAGCTCTTTAGATGCCACAGTTATGCTAAAGGTGTAGTTTTGCCACAGATAAAAGCCAAGAAAGATTGGTATTTCTCTCTATATAAACACACTTTTACTTCCAGGGCTGTAAAATGTTGCACGTGGTTGAAAGCTGGAAAGAGACTGCTTCCCAACAGGGACAGAAAAGCAACAATGGAAATTACAAACAAAATGTTCCATGCTGGAGAATATGTCATTATTTTCTGCAAATTACGCCTGTGAAAACCTGAGAGACAACAGGTTTGTGGCAGCAGGAGAGGCCTCCAGCTGGCTCCACTTTGTGCCTAAATTGCAATGAAGTTCTAACCTGGCATGCTGAAATGAACAGCTCTTAGAGTACGATATATTTCTGACACAGCTCTGCCTCCCAAAATTTTAAAGGTCAATCTGAAAGTCTGAGGCAGACACATTCTACACACACAAAAAGGCCTGACTCAGACTGGGAAGAAATAACTTTGCTCTAAGAAATCAGATCAGCTAAAAAAATTGCATTTCCACAGCTTCTTAGCACCTCTGGTTTGAAGGCATGAGTTACCAAAAAGATTTATTGGTGTGATAAATACAGATCTTTGCTACCCAGCCAATAATTTGAAACTTGCAGACTCAACTGGAAGAGAATGTGAAATGCCATAAAATAGCAAACCAGATAAGCTTCCACCTGTATCCTGAATCAGAGATGCAAAATAGCCTGTAAAAAGTTATGTCAGTCTATTTCCACCCGAGCTCTTGCTCCCTGCATGAGGATCTCCCTACATAGGCATAAAAGTTTCTGTTTCAAATTAATTTTTCATTTAAAAAAGTGCTGAGACAACAACTCTCATTTCTGTTGGTAGGAGGTGTTGGTGTTATGTCTCTGAAAATTAGGCCACTTATTTTAGGCACTTAAATATATTGGCCCAGGCTTCTCTGTGCCACTCTGGAGATGCAAGGCAGCCACATACCTGTCTTAGCTGGTCAATTAAGATGAGAAACTGGCTTGAAGCAGAAGCAATGTTTGTGAAATTAACCTGCTATAATTTTTTTTTTCCTTCTGATATGTTATAAAATGTTTGCTAGGTGTGCTAGATTTATCACCAAAATGTCTAGAGTTGGGGAAATGATCCAAAAGCGTTAAAGCTCTGGACTGAGATAAGTAGTCTGTCATAACAGATTTAGCAAGTGATCATGCAAACCATAGGAAAAATAATCAGTGGCATAGAAAGAATGTCTTATTTACAGAAACGCTGTGTTACTTACTTTTGGTAGAAATCAGAAGATTCAATGCCTTTGGGGTCTATTAGCAAAGCCTTTAAGTACAGCTGCATTCCCAGCTCTCACTGCTTTACTGATATTGTAAGGATATTTGTTGCTTTGTAGAAGCACCTGGGTGAGTTTGAGTACTGGGAAATTTTTCTTTTGCAAGAAACGTGCAAACATCTCACCAGCACTGTCACAGAAGGAAACTTGAAACAGTGGCCTAAGTTAAATATAATTGATCCAAAAGGTGCGTGCATGTACACTGTACACATGCATCATTTATTTATTTACACACATGCACATGCTAATTATATCATGAGAATTGTGATTCAGGACAGGACCTTGATTAAGGTGTTTATTTAAACAGGATTGTTTCATTGAATCCAGACTGAAGAGCAATTGGCAGATAAACCTTCTAGCTTCATTAGGTAGCAAAAAGAGGGTATTATTTCAAAATTGCCTTTTCTTTTTTTTTTTCAGGTGTAGGAAGATATCTGTAGGGGGATGCTATAACTTTTCTACTTTCTAATGAGCACAAGGAGATTTTTAGAAGAGTTAGATGTGGGGGTGTTCTTATGGAGAACATTCTTCCTGTCATTTCTCTTGAAATCAATCCCAAGGCTCAGTAGAAAACTTTGCATCTCATTTGGCCACAATATAGATATCCATAGTAGGATCTGTATTTCACTAGAAATAGACATGAATGAAGTGGTATTTTCTTCTCAAGAAAATGCAATTTTTTTTTTCCTGAAACGCATTAAATCTGGCTACAGAACCTATAATTACAGCTCCTGCTATTACACAGTTATAATTATTGAGGGACTTTGCCATATGTCTTTGTAACCTCAGAAATATGAAAACCTTGGTATAAAAATATAATTTATAAGATCATTTAAGGATTTAAAGGCTTCTCATCATAGGTACTTCTGGTATTTTATTGTAGACCAAAAGCAGAGTTCAGTGCCATTTCAGCTATTAATGTTGTGTATCATTTCCATGGAAACTTCTGAACACAATTCTCATTGTGGGATCATCAAACCTATTGTTTAAATAATGCTTTTATAATAGGAAGCTATCAAGTAATAATGAAGCAATGAAAAGATTCTTGTTATAAGGTAGACTGTCTAAGGAAAGCAGAAATCAAGAGGCAGGCTGCTTCTTTGCACTAAAACACTTGCATAATATGTGTTTTGCAACGTGTTATAATGTAGGTTTATGAGAACAATTCAGCTACTTCTTTGAGAGACTAAGCAGAAAGGAATAAAATAAAAGGATCACTTAAAAGTCCTATTTTCTTATTAAGAGGTTTTGTTCTTAAAGAAAGTGAAGATAATTCCAGTATTATACTGGATATATAAAATAATAAATATCAAATAGCTAGAGCAAGTCACTACATAGATTTCCAAAACTGGCATAGAAATCCAGGGTTTTACAAGACAGGCTCTTACATAACAAAAGAATCCCTACATTTCTTAGGTAAAACTGGAATCAATATCCCAGGCAGGATCCCTCTTTGAAGGACAGCAGTTGAGAATGAAAGTATTTTATAGATATTCTTCCTCTCTCTGATGTCAAAAAATGCCTCTGGTCCAGCAGGCCATGGGATGGCTTCATCAGTGACAGCTGAATTTTCTACAGGTCACAGATTCCTTCCAATTCTTTTTGTCTTTCCCCACAAGGTCAATGTCAGAGACACTCTGAACTGATGGTTACCTTTGTATGTTCTCCTTTTCTTTGTCAGGAACTTGCTTTGCATGTTCAGAGCATTTTGGTTTTTTTTTTTTTAGGTTTTAAGTCAGTGAAAGTGAAGAAAGAAACATGATTTAAGAGAAAAGCTAAATCCAAGGAAAAGTACAGCTGCAAATCAATAATGGTAGTGACTGTAATTCAAGACAAGGTTAGGAACTTGAGGAGGGAATGAATTTACAGCAGTGCTAGTTTTTCTTAATAAGAAATCAATTCTGCTGTGTCTTCTAATTAGATGTCACTGAATCATTTATATTTGTAAACTGCATGGACTGGAGTAAATTTTTTTAAATTGGAGGAAACTTAGTGAAAATATATTTCTAATTTCAAGTTTGATTATGTTCCATATTCTTGTAAAATGTTTTTGCACTAAAGTGTGATACATATTTTTTAGTTGCATTATATATATGTTTTATTTTATTAAATTTTCAGTAGCTTTGCTATTCAAGACATTGGAGACTAGCTTTGGGTTTCTAAATGATGATTTTAGAAGACAATATAATATTAATGAGTGTCAGGATAGCATATAATTAGTTAAAAATACAGATGAGCAGCTGCAACAATTTCTTAATGGTTTATTATTAGTATACAGTATATTATACCTTAGTATACAGTTCTGTAAAGTATCTTGCAAAAGACCAGCAAGTTTTCACTTGATGGAGACTTTACTTTTTAAAAATTATTATCAACATGCAGTCATTCACTTTCCTGGCCTCTATTTTTGGCACAAAGTAAGCCTAAATAACAACATTGTTCGATTGAATTCACTGAGTTCAGTGTAGAACTCTCCTAATTTTTTTCTTAGTTTGTTTTTTTGGGGGGAAGGTTTCTGTTGGTATTGTCCTGGGGTGTATTTTCATAATTCTTTTAAACCAGAGAGAGTTAATTTCCTAGTATCACCCTTTGCTCTTAATTATGAAGGCACAGTATGTCCCAATGAGCCAGTTCTGTAGTAGAGGTGGATATACCCTGTCTTGGTAAAATGTACATTAATAGTTTTAACGGTGTCTGTGCAGTTTCATTCTGTGCATTAGCTCTGAAAATTCCCACTCACCTTTCATATGAGCCTGGACACTATTTTCTTTCCTTCTCTTGGACTGAAATGGGTTAAAACCAAAAGTGACCCTTTCTCTGCAGATCATTTTGATGCCTTTTTTCATTCAGCTTCCAAAAATCCTAAACTTGTATTCAATTAGGACATTGCAAATTAATAGATTTCAAAATTAATATTGACAATTCACAGGAAGGAAAAAGTTGAACTGTGTTCATCACCTCTGTTCCATAACACAATATCAGCTGGAGCTCACAAATCTGGGCAGGGTTAGAAAATTGTCCAGCCCAAATCATATCGGACCCTTCCTCTCTAATGAGTGCATGGAAAGCACTTTTAGTACCACTGATTCATACATTAGTGCTTTCTCATTTTTCAGCTTTATTGGATGCTCCTTGGATGCACCTGTAATGTACTTTTGACATTTACACTGGGATGAGATGATTAATCTCATAGAGATGCCTGATAATCAGTGGCCTTACTAAAAGGCATTTAGGCAGCTAGCTTGGATAAATGTTGTTATTTTGTAGAGATAAGAGGCCTCTGTGCCTGCAACAGAGGCTCTGGTTTAAGGAGTTTAACCTCATATGTTGAATGCCAGAAAACAATTTCCAGAATGAATTCTGTTCCCTCCAACAAACGATTTTTCCCAAACAAATTGTTAGGGAAAGAATGAACAGGAAGAACGAAAACACCAAACAGGGTATCACAGCAACTCAATTAGCTACAAACAATTCCTTTTTAAGCCTTCATTTTTAATTGTTTTTGTGTCACTCTCCCTTCATCATCCTCTAGTTAAAGAAGTATAAATGAGAGGCTAGACTCTTTTATGCTTCTCTGTTTAAGGGCAGTCAATAATATGCCCTCCCCCTTCCTTAGCAGCTCTTGAATGCAAATTCTTTTTCAGTAAGACTGACTCAGAGTTACCTCTGGAGATGTGAACTTTGTGATTGCCAGAAGATAATTGCTATGGTAAGTAAGAAGTTTATTTATTTTGATTGTTCTGTCCTGATCAACAGAAAAATAATAATAATAATAATAATAATAGAAAAAAAATCTGTTGATCTGGGGGTTTACTGAATGTTATTAGAGATAATTCAACAAAAACAAAATCAGCAGCCTGGTTTAATTAGCACTCCAACAGCATCAAGGATGGGAATTTTTAAACAAGCATTCAGTTGCCAAAAATTTTCACAGTTGTCTTGAAAAAATGAGGCTGTTATGGCATCTAAAAATGCCCTGTATATGACACCCTACTATGATACTCAGGAAAAAATCTGGATCTTAAATATTATCAGCATTTTCCAAAAGAGCAAAAAGTCTTCGAATGTTAATTGATTGAACAATTTAAAAGAGGAGATCTTTCTGGGGGAAAAAAAAAAATTGTTTTAAACAAAAATTTGGATCGTAGAAGAGATTTTCTGGCCAAGTACCAGAAGACAGCAATACCACAAAATGTTTTAATGGAGACCTTTGTGAGGAGATAATCCAAGAGCTAAAACTTCTGAACAGAGATATGAAAAGTCACTGCTGCTTGTGAATACTCTGCCTGGTTGTGTCTGGCAGTGTGCTGAGTTACAGGATGGGTATGTGGGCAGTCCCTTATAAGCACAGTCCAGGCTGTTATAGTCTCTCTCCCAGTGCACCAGGAAAAGGAAGGACTTGACAGAGTGAGAAATTCCTCTGATGATGTCATCCCACTCACTCTCTCTTCTTATATCAACCAGCAAAACAGCTCATGAACAGTAACAAAACCAGTCTTACCTTAGGGTTCATATCAAAAGCATAAATCCATGCTAACTTTTTGTGTCTGTGCTCTACGTTCCCATAGTTTGCCAGAGCAGCTCTCATCCTTTTGTGATATGCCACGTTGAAATCAACACTACATCCAGGCCATGGCTTACAACATGTTTGATAGTCAAATGAAATTAAGCAGCATGGATTAGGTGATCAGCAGTTCTAAACTGATATAACTCTTGATTCCTGTTGCCAAGTAATTCCCTGTTAGTGGTGATTTTTAAAGACTAGCTCCTCAGCTGCAATCTGTACTAAGAAAGGCTTTTTAATCCTTCATAACCTTCCTTGGAGTAATGCCTTTTTCACAATAGTGGGCTCTGGTCCTGTCAATCAAATAGTGCCTGGAATAACAATGAGTGGTGAAGTATCTTCTCATCTCAAGAGCAGGCACTTACCTGCATAAATCTCTCATGTAGAGATAAGCAATAGTTATAAACCCAAATGGGCTTTCCTTCTGAAAGGTCAGCTTTTGAAAGGATTTCCTTAGTCCCCTGGAGCCTCAGCAAAGATAACATTTCAGAACTTGTCTTTTGCTTTCTACTCTATTTAATTAAAGTGTGCTGTTCACTTTGATGAAAAATATGTTCTCCTCATGATTAAAAAGCTCTTTTGATTAGATAATTTTGCATAGACAAGTGGCCTGTAATAATAATAATAAATTACAATATTTTTGAAACAGCTTTCTCATCTGTTAATAAATTGTAATTCAAATCTATATGGGAATTGACAGATCCACAGAAAACCTCACCCACCAGTTGAACATTATTATTGTCACTGGTCACTAAAGTCCTTCTAGGTGGATTACAATCTTGAACTTATGTTATAGAGAAAGAAAATGGGAAAATACCAGTCTGAACTGGTGCTAAAATACCCTACGTATCTCAGCTAATCCTGTAGTCTGAAATGCTGGAAAGTGCAGTAAAAAGACTGAACTGGCTTGATGGAAGTCTTCCCTACTTTAAAGGTGCAATAGTAACAAAAAAACCAGCATTAATGCTGAAAGAATAAATCTTTCAGTATGATTTCTAACTACCCCAGGTCCCTGGTGTAATTTCCTCATTTGTGGTTTTCTGAGATGACAATGAGCAGAACAAACTGTAGCAAACATGTGCCAAGGTATAAAGAGCACCTTTGGTCTGTTTAAATGATACATGAGAAGCTTGTAGAAAAACTGGAAATAAAACATACCTTTCTCTAGTTTGATTAGACTCTCCTTTCTTCTTTATTACTTAGGAAGAAAGGAGAATATTTACATACTTAGGAAGAAAGGAGAATATTTACACAATAAAAATACAAGGATGTTTAATCTGCAATAGACTAGAGACACTGATGCTTTAACATCTGGGCTGTTTGTATCACCATGGTCCTTGGGGATGGAAGTATTTACTTTCTTACCAAAATTAGGATCAAATATCATTTCACAGTAAAGAGAAATTGAACCTTTTTTTTCCTTCTGTAGTAACATAGAGGAGCTGAAATACTCACAAGAAAAAACCCACTTGTGTGACTAAAGATTAGAATATTTGGCCCCAATACCTATTGTTTGTTTGGTTTTTTTGCACTAAACTCCACATTCTAAAAGTTTATATAAATGATCATTGATATTTCTGAGAATAACCATAGATTTTTTTTTTTTTTTTTTTTTTTTTTTTTTGCTGGCCAGTAAAAAGATTATGGTAAGGAGCTCATTTATTGCATTAAACCCAAGCTCTCAACCCAATTTCCTCAGCTAATCTGGAAATTAATGCCTTCCTTAAACTTGTTTGATCCTGGTGTTTTTGAAGCAAAGGCCACAGTATAAATGAGTGACAGGCTTTTATCCCTGTGAGGCTTAGCTGAAGTCACCACGCTGTGACCTGTGCTGGGTAAGAGTTGGGTCCTTCAGAGGCAGCAGATAATGAAACACCAGGCTGCTGCATCAGCTGACTTCTCTGTTCATCAGCCCCAGCTAAAGGTCAGATGACATATCTCAGGTGACAGAAAAAAAATAAACTCAATAGATCATTTTCCCTGATCACTTCGAATGTGAAAGTAAACAAGGTAAATATTTTGGTGCAAGTTATTATCTAACTGCTGCTGGATACATTTCTTCATTTTTTTTTCTATTTAGTCTATCAAGTAATTGCTGAATCTGCACTTAATGCATATGTATTTTTGATATCTAATTGCAACAGGATAATATATCAAAGTGCTCCTTGAGCAAAAGCATAAAACCTCTTCTAGGACTGATGGCACAGAAAAAGCTGATAGGATTCCAACAAAATCCTCAGGTCACAAATAAAAGTGACATGAATCAGAAAGACTCTTTTATGAGAGAAAAGCATGCTAAGGGAGTTTTAAATTACAGGCACTTCCAAGGAAAGGATTATTTAGAAATCTCAATCTCTC
The DNA here is from genome assembly GCA_018697195.1 of Certhia americana. Classification (NCBI taxonomy): domain Eukaryota; kingdom Metazoa; phylum Chordata; class Aves; order Passeriformes; family Certhiidae; genus Certhia; species Certhia americana. The sequence goes on from CM031879.1 coordinate 6,156,459, forward strand.
TGAATTGGTCCTGGAAACTCAGTCTTAAACATGATACCAAGCCATTTCATTGCATCCCATTGCCAAAAGCAGTGAAAACTGAGAAACCTCAGCACTTTAGCAGCTGTGCTCTGTGTGCAGCAGTGGGGAGCAGAGGTTTCAGAGTAACTGAGGTGCTCTCCTGAGACTTCGGGCAGTCAAATTTTCATCTTGGATCTGCCACTAATCTGCTCTGAGCAACCTACACCCACCTCTTCTGGTTATTTAAATGACAGAGATTGTCACAACAGGAGGGATCTGCACATAATTCCCAGGACAATCAAGCTTTTCAGGGAACCTGACACAATTCCCTGCCCTGGACCTGGCAGAGAGGGCTCTGGGGAGGTGCAGGCTCAGCCTTTGAGCAGGGTGTGTGCACTGCTGCTCACAGCTCATCCTCCTGTTACATGCACAAGATCTCTATATTACTTGCAGGTGGCTGCCTGCACACACAGCTGACATTTTCCTCCCCTTCACTTATTTCAACACATGCAGAGAGGCATATTTTTTCCCCATAAATTAAGAAAATAAGTATTTCTTACATTGAAATACTGAGAGGAATATGCTGGCAGCTGAATATAGTGGAACAGATTAGTGATCCTCAAATGACACATTTTAAAAATCTAGTTGATTTTTAATATGCAATTAACAAGATATTGGTATATAAGACATTTCTATATGTTATTATATGCCATGCAGATCTAATATTATCTTATATTACTAAAGACATAGTACTATTCTTTAAAACTCCTCATAAATATAAAATTTATTAATTTTTTTCCCTATAAAACAGCACAGTTTTTATTTTAACTTTAGTAACTGCATTTGTATGAAAGTGCTCTGACTTCAGTACATGGACATCTCCTCTCTATTCCTTCCCTTTGCTGCTTGTCATAGCAGAGAAGTAAAATGTTGTCTCTGACCATGGGAGCAAAGATAAATGCTGATTAAGATATCTATTTAAGGCCAAGAAAATTCCAAATTTTGCTCAAATGTATTAAAAACATTACAGCCTGCCGAATTTTGTGATACAAAAATGTCACCTACATAAATACTCAGGTTAGAGGAATCTTTTAGGTATTAAACACCTAAGAAATTGAGTAAATTCCCTTTCAGAAGATGTGGTTTCCATGAAAATTACACTGGATCAAAGATTTAATTTCTCTTGAAATATCATACATTACAGTGACAGAATGTATCTTCCATACTTGTAACAACACATAGTCTGCCGTTAACAAAACATTATTTGCAATAACCCACGTATTCTTTGTTTTCCTATTCTTTTCACTAAGGAACTTATTAAAACATTTCCATAGTGCAAGCTCTTTAAACAAATTATATGGCTCAATAATATGAGATAAGAAAGCCCTTTTATTTCAATAGTTTCCCAAGAAAAAAGAGACAAAATAATTAAGAACATACGGAATTCTATTTCAGGAAATTGCTGTTAAGAGGGGAGTATCAGAGAGAAAGAAACCTAACCAGCAATGTTCCCTTTGTTCCATCTCTGCCCCCTTGAACAGTTATATTCCTTATTTTACTGACACGCAGAGAAGTCTGACACCCTGTCCAAAATAAAAGAAAGCATTGACAACAAAAGAAAAACTGGAAATTATCTAGTATGCCTTACTGGAACACAATGCTTCTGAGTATCTAGGAAACCTGTAAATAGCCAGGGATGCAGAAGTGTTGTGACATTAGCCTGTCAAATATTTCTGTGATAAAGCTCTTGTTAGAGACTCATCCAAGTGGATTCTTCCCTCTGTGGAGCTGTTTATAATTTTTTGAATATCTTATTTATCTATGAAGCATTTTCAGATCTGAATGTTTTATCATGTTGTAATATGAAGATCTGGAATGCAGACAAAAAGCCATATTTCTGCAGGGACAGCACACAATGGCTTGGAGAGCAGTGCTGGACAAAGGCTGTTTGCAAATAAACCCACAGGGGCCAACTGCAATCTCCAATCTTCTCACTTAAATAATTCTGGTTTCCTACAAAACTGCTTTTTGCTGCACCATTTCTGGATAATGAGGAAGCTTTTAGGCACATAAATACTCCAACAAGTATTTTTGTAACTATTTTAATTTATAAAATTTCACCATCATCTAATACAGCTCAAGGTACAATTGCATATACCATGCAGTGAAAAAAGAATTGTTAGATATATAGCATTTTGTGAGCATCCTTTATAGTGTAACTCATTTTCAAAACATATTTGATTGACATATGCAAAAGATAATTAAATGCCTTTACCATGACCAGAAATAAAACCAGTCTTAGACCAGAATAGTTTTCACAGAAAATCAACAGGTCATTGGAAGATAATTTCCCTCTTTTCCAAATATACCTTATATTTTGCCCTTTAAGGAAAGGAACAAATCCTATAGAAACTGATGACCTGGAAAGGAGTAAAGATCATGCTTATGAAACTACACTGCGTTTCTTGGGAGATGGAAGGAATCAATACAAGGATAAGTGTAGATGAAGAGTGTCCAAAAAGAAATATCTTGAAGCCTTTACCTTTTGCTTTTAGCTGCCAATGGCATTCACTGCTGACTTTAAAAAATCTATAGCAATATGTCTTACAATATGCAGCTGCAGTCCATAGAGCAACAGTGAGTAGTGGTTTTGTGCTAACCAGGAATGTGCCAATAATACAATTAAAAAAAAAAAAAAAAAGACTCATACGAAGCCAGGTGTTCACCACAGCAGATACTTTAAAACTGAGTCTGGAACTACCATGAAGATAAGAAACTCCTATAAAGAAGCTGACCTTGTGTGTTGAGAGAGATAGGAAGGGGTGGAATGTATATAAAAGACTCCTACAAATTGCAAATATTTGTCTGAAGAAATTTCAGGTGAAGACTTTTTAAATTGATAGTAGATGTGTTTGTTTTGTTGGCCTGTGGACTAGCAGAGCTGAGAGGTCTGAAACTGATCTGGCAGACATTGAAAGCAAATTTCTCATTTCAAGTAGACCCACCCAGTCTTTGGAGACTGTCTAAGTCCTGTATTTCCAGAAGCCTCCATTTTCTCTTTATATCTATAACTGAGAGCCATTTGACATAAAATTACACAATGGTTGCCTTTATTTCTCCAGTTAATTGGTAGACTAACACTTTGAAAAATGTCATGCACTGTCTGTCACACTTCATTTGCATTGCGCTTCCTTCTTTACCTAAACACCTGCCTGATTCCTTTCATTTAGATAGCTAGTATTTTGTCTTAAGCCATAAAATATTTGTGTGAGAACGACCCACAGAGGCGTGAAATAAAGTTGTTTCTAATGGCATGAGTTCTGAGGAACACTGCTGTCTCACAGCTCTGAGGATTACATGAATTTGAGCAGTCCTCTGACCTTCAAAGCTTCTCAGGCAACCAGCAGTCATTAACTCCAGCAGGAGGCTAAGCCCTGAATATTTTGGAATGGGGGTTTGACAGACTTACCTGAGTTCAAAGAGTTGTTCAACAGCACAGCAAAGACTTGGTTGTAAATTTTGGAAGGATTGTTGAACAAGAAAATAATCTCTTTCCCTTTATGTAGATGGGTGGAAAAGGCAGAGGATAAGTCTGGGTGATTGGTATTTGAGGTTATCCACTGTCAAGGATAGTTGTACTGCTGCACTGCTGTGCATAGGCAATTTGGAGATTAGGTTTTAGGTTAAGTGAGATACTGTCCCTAATTGTGTTACTGCCAGGGGACTCTCAAGGATGGCTTAATGATGGTGCTGGCATGTTCAGAGCAAGTTAGTAAGTGAAAAAAGCACCAAGGTTCCTTTGTCTTCCTGGTTCATGAACCCTGACAATACCAATAGTCAGTTTATCTAATTTATCAGAGTTAATTATTCAGAATATTTTTATGGGCAAGGGAAGGAAAATGCACCGCTAAAGAATGACACAGCTAATGGTTTTAGATATCTGCCTTGGAGCAAGAGGTAATCTGTTTCTCTCCACTAGCTGTGGAGAATCTAGATGACTAGCTCATATTTTGTTCCACTAGGTCTCTTCTGGTGAAAATTTGCCTAGATGACTACTACAGATAGAACACCCAACCTCCAGACTGTGAGGTGACTGAATTTCACCTCTGTGTGGCAGCTCCTTCTAGGAGTGAAGTTGCATGATTGCAACTTCAGGCTCATCCTGACAGGGGCTTCAATATTCAGGATACACAGATAGACCCAAGGTACTTGGTCTGCAGATACTCCTGATGCTGCCCATCTTTTATATGGAAGATAAAGTATCTTAGATATTAGAATGAACCTTGGGACATCATTATAATGGACCTTGCACAGCTCATTTGCACAGAAACCAGACAACAGTGTTAAAGTTTTAATCTACTTACAAGTTTCCTCATGTTTTAGGATTATGTACGTGCCCTGCATGAGCACTTGTTGGCTGGGGGACAACAGGAAGTCTACCAGGACATCACATCCAAGTTCTTGTGAGGAGAGCAATGGAGAGGCCACCACATGTGACAGACACAGGTTATATGAATGAATTTCGGGAAATTGCAGAATTTGTGATGGGTCTTTTTCGAGGCCACAGAGACAACAGGCAGCCTCTAACACCAAGATCTGGCACACACTGAGTATCTTCTACAATTTATGCTACTTTGCATCTGTGTGGGTCAAGTTTTTTACTGTCATTTATTTTTTATGTATTTAGGTTATCAAAAGCATACTACTATCAAGTAAATTTATTGCTAGAAGATTATTTTAACTTAGAAGAGCTTTTTGTTTGCTTCAGCAGGAATGTTTCAATTTACTGACACAAATTCTCTGTCCTTGGATTTCCCATGTGAGAAGGACAAATAGGTTTCTTCATTTACAAACTTGTTTGGACAGATGATACTAAGTCAGCAAGCGAGGCAAGAGATGACATAACAGAGAAAGCTCAAAACCCTATCCAAAGCCAGGAAGAATATTAGCTATCTTTTGCAATACCAAAGACTTCTGCTCTTAGAAAATGCTCATGTCTTACAGTTTTCTCTTCCCAAGAGTCCTGAAGCCTATTAGCCAGATTTCTTTCAGCTAAAACTGACTGTGGTACTCCAAGTGCTAACATTTCTAGCAGCTGTATTGTTTTTTTCTTCAGATGGCTTTGTTAGAGATCACTCTGCTGAACTCCAGCAGTTGTGCTTAAAGAGAAATGAGCTGCACAAAAAAAATTATCCCAATTCAGAATGACAGTTCCCTGTGAGCTACCTTATTTATTAGTCTAAAAGAAGAAGAGAATTTTTCACCAAAGACAAAAAGTAATGTAAAATACACATTTGAACAATCCAAGGAGAGGCGATATTCACAGTTCTGAAAGAGGAGAAGGGTGCTGACATCAATTAAAAGATTTGGCTTCCCTGCATCATTTCTGTTTTAACCATTAAAACTTTACTTAAAGAGGCATATAAGTACTATTGGATGTTAAAAAAAATCTGTTGTTGTGGTTCTGTGTGGGATTTTGGGCCAAAGTTTCTACAAAAAAAGTTCAAAATTATGTTTGACAACTAAGAATAAAGAACAGTATAATAACCATTATTCCAATAATACATTGTTCCAGAGCTTGCACCGTCAATAGAAACAACAACAACAAAAATTTAATTATTTACATACAATGCTCATGTATTCAACTCAGAGTTTTTGCAGGTATTCAGTTCTGATGAAGGGGGATAAGGCATTCATCGTCACTGAAATTCAGATTTAGAATTAATTTCTGTACAGCTTCGATTGACAGCATCAGGATCTTAGCCTTTCTTCAAGGCCAATGTAGGTCAAATGTTAATGAAGGAAACACCTAAACATTTAATTTCTCTTGTGGCCTGACTACAAGAAGATACAAAGATTTCACAATGGGAGCTGAGACAAAGAATAACTTTTTATATTTTTTTTCCTTATATTGGGATCAACATTCTTCAGTTCTCAAGAATTTTCTCTAAATGGAGGAACTTTTTTACCTGGCTATTTCAGCAGGTCATTGTTCCTATTTACAGTGCTGAGTGTGATCAATGAAGCATCAGAAATGTTTTGTGTCCCTACAATATGAGACAATTTTTCATATTTTCTGCTTTTGTTCTCTGCTTTTTCCACAATAGGCTTTTATTTTGGGGCCCTATAGTGCCAGCAGGAATGTGTAAAAAGAAAAGACTTGTTCTGGCTGTGTATTAATGCTTGGCACAAAGAGGATCTCTCCTCAGAGGGTTTGTATGTGTAATTTTTTAATTATTTTTTTCCCCAAGCTTCTTACTGAAAACTGTCCTTGTCTGGCAGTTCTGCCTTGCCTAGAACCAAGGTGAAACTGAAATCTGTGCCAGCTACCAGCTACCTACTACCAAAGCAGATAAGCAACAAGGAATTTCCAGGTGCCGTTTTTCAAGGAATTATTCCCTCAGAGAGCCCTGGAATGTCCGTCCATCCTGTGTTTGCTGACCTGGGGACAGTTGCCAGAACTGATTCATCTCTAAAATGGATTAGCTTTCATGGCTTCTTCCTATCACCAGTGCAGGACAGATTGAATGAGCAATGCTGTGCAAGATCAAACACATAAAAGAAGCTTCAAAAAGGAGTATTTACCCTTCGTTTTACCCTTCCCATGAAATGGGGCTGAGTTGGCTTTAGGATCCACAGTCCCTTCCAGCTCTCTGCAAGGGCTCTGTTCTAAGTGTGCAGGAAGGAAACACAGGGTCAGGTACACTGTGTGTAACCTCATCAAGGGAATCAGAATACAGACAGACAGTAAAAGTGCTACAAAGTGTTTAAAAGCCTAAATCAAACCAGATAAAGACAAATGCTAATATGCCTCTTCCACTCTAATATGCAAAGGTTTGTATTTGTTATAAAAACAGAAGATCAGATCAGATCTTCAGTAAATGTGTTTCAGGATGCTCATGTTAGAGAGTGGCTTGTACCTGCTAAGGTCTGATTGTGTGTTTTGCTGTACCAGTAAACCCACTGCTGTTCTCCACACAGTCCAAGGACATTAGCTCTTTTCCCAGGCGATTTCCATCAGTGCCTCAGTTCACCTCCACACTGCACTTCTTCAGTGTATCTCCTTATCATCACCACGCAGACAAAGATTCAGATTGCAGATGGGGCCCCTGACACACAAACTGCAGTCCTTTAGGTAATCATTACACCAGAATAATATGTCAGCACTTAATTTGTCCTAATTGCTATCAGACATTTTACCCATAGCACCAGAGCTAGCCTGAGGCAGGAGTACAGTGTAGATGCCAAGTGTTAGGCATCACTTTGCCTTCATACTGGTCTCACAGCTTAATAATGTAGACCCAGCCATGTTTTCTGAAACTAAAATTTCTTCAAAGTCTTATTTCAGCAGCTTTCTCCTCTCCTCCATGGTGGTGTCCTGCCCTCCATGCATGGTACATTAGTTTTGCACTTTATATCCTTGTGCTTCTGTAAATACCTGTCATCAAGAGCAGCCAAAATCATAACAAGATAAAAATAATAAAAGGATGCCTCTAAACTATGCAGTAAAATAAGTAAACAGCAAGTAGGAAAAATTAGCAGCAATGCATAGAGGGGCGTGACAAAGCCAAGAGACACAGGGACTGAGCTTCCTGGGACTTGGAAGCTGCTAAGAGAGCAGTTTTACGCTCCAGCCCCAAAGCAAGTACTGTAAAATTCCATTTGAATTTTTTTTCTTTTATTTTTTATTTTAGCTGGAAGCTCAAACACTCAAATGCTGCCACATGCTGATAGTGATAAATCCAAAGAGGCACAACCTTTGCAAAGCAATTTTTATCAACACTAAGAGGATGCTGCCTCAGCAGCCTGGAAAAGCAGAAAACGTTGAGCTTCCTCTAACATATATGGTAATTTTTGCTAAATTTCTGAATGAGTAGTGAATTTAGTGCTGTATTGGGGAGCTTTACAGACAGTTGTGTTCACCTCTAATTAATGTGACGTTAAAAAGGTAAAAAAACCAAAATTAATAAGTGTTGACAAGATTGTTCATGTCCTTGGGCAGGGTGCTACACTTCTAAAAGGCCTTTCACATTTTTTGTTTTGTGCAGTTTTGTGCACTGAGGGCTCCGCCATGAAAAATCCCTTGATCAGCTGAGGGAACAATATTGGAGAGGTCAGCTTGCTACAATGCAATGAAACCAATAATATTTTAAACTTCTTTGCTCTCCATTAAACACTGATCTCCATCATTAAGTGCCCAAAAAGGCAGTTTTTCTGACATAGTGATCAGCTCCTGATGAAGCCAATGGAAACCATGGTTTTACTGGTTTCTCAAATGATTTCACTTTGTATCTGTGTCTGGTGGTAGATTTGGATTCCAGTCCCAGAGGCCTGACTCTACTGTTCTGTGATCTGCTGCAACTATTTATACTTTGAAGAAAAGCAGAGAAAATCAAGAAACTACTTGTATGATCAGATGCATGCACACAAAAAAATATTGAAAAAAACCCAAACCAGCTGAGATGTTTGCTATAATGTGGTTGATACCTTTACCTTATACCACAAGAACTTGTCAATTGCCCTGCATCCTTCACAAGACCCTTTTCCTCATTATAAGGATGCAATTTCCTGGCCTCACTGCTCAAATATCAACTCTTTCACATGTTTGAGACCCAAGTTTTCTTGCTTTCTCCTCCACTCTTCGGCATCCTTTTTACATCTTCCCATATTATGAAGTGAAGTAGTTCCTGCCTACCTTCAAACTTCTCCCCCTTCCCAGATCTTTAAATCAGGACATGAACTCATGCCCTCCATTTTACACTTCTCTCTTATGATCCAACCTTGCACAGGCAGACTAAGACCTCAATTCTATAACCCCTCACATCCTTCCTATTCCTGATGTCCATCCCAGCTTTTGAGTTCCCTAACATTGCTTTCTGCAACCCCAGTCATGAATTCAAGTCCCCAGATGGCAAAGCTGCTGCAGAGCAAGCACCAATTAGTTGTAACTTTGCTGTTCATTAAATATTATTGCTTTGGGGGTTTTTTGCAGATGGAGACACTGAGGTCAAGGATAAATCATCTGTTAATTTCTAGAACACTTGGAATGTGGCTCACAGGTCAAATTCCGTCCCTTCAAACAACTAATTGGGTTGCCTGGGTCATATGAAGGACACTTGAGAAAGAAGGTGACAGACAATGAGATGGAACATAGAAGAATTATTTCAGGAAACTGGTCTCTACTGTTCTCTTTACCAGAACTTTCTGCTCTACATCTCTTTGTTAGCTGAATAAAAATGCATTGCAAACTAGACCAGAATGCTGATGTCCCCCAAGAGAAATTAGTGGCACTCACTCTGGGGCAGTCCTTAGGTCTGGACCCTAGCACATCTTTACACATTTGCTGATACAATGGGCCAGAAATTCACAATGCCTGCACCTTGAACACAAATATCTTGTTAGTATTGGTAGAGGACATCAGCATGAAGGCTGAAAATATATTTAGGAATATCTTGACTCAGTATTTCTCACAGAGGTTGTGTTTTCTTTCTATATTTTCTTTTTTTAACTTTTCAGCCTCCCCCTTTAAGGTATTAGCAAGACAGTAATATGAATTTTTATTTTTTTTTTTTGAGTTAACAAAGAGATGAGGAGAGCACGATTATGGTTACTACTTCAAGAGAGAAAAATTGTTTTGGGTGAGAAAACTTACAGGCAAAATTAAGAAATTCTCACTTGAAGGTTATGCTGATGCTTTACAATGTTTCTGCCACAGTGTCACCATGGACACACTATCATCTTGCAGGGATGCTGGAGATGTAAGCAGCTGACATTCCAGCAGAGTCAGCTCTGCATGTCACTGTAGGTCACAGAAAACAATGGCTAGCAAAAAACATGGAGTTCAACAAGAAGGAAAAGATATTTTTGTTCAAGTATGCTTCAGGAAAGAAGGGAAACCTATGAGCACAATAATTTTGGAAATTTTTGAAATAGTGAATAAGAGGAACAAAGGTGCAAAGATCCTGTTTCCTCAGCTGCAAACTGTTATTTTTTCTTTTTGCAGCATGGGCAGTGGTGTCTATGTTAGTCTGTTAGAATTATACTCTACTTTTCATGAGGTTTAGTTGCTGACATGGCTTAACACTCTATCTCTGTACTTTGTTATAAAATTGATGAATTTAACATCCCAATTTATCAAATCCTGAAATACAGGAGATGACTACTGCTGTGAGACTAGAGCTTGGTGCAAACCACAGAGCAGCCACTAGTAATGAATTCAAAGCTGCCTTGGATCCACTGGCTTTAGGTAAGTCCAACTGAATCCCAGAAAATTCTCAGGAGGGACCTGAGCTTCTCTTGTGTGGTCTACAGATTAAAGGTTAGGAAAGGTTTCATCAAGTCTAGTCAGTTTAAATCCCTCTGCCCTCAATGCACACAGATATGTCACGTGCACAAAGTGACCCAAGGGTTGTGACGTCCTTACCAGTCATGGAAGGAGGACTAATTTGAACACCTTAGGAGAATTCCTACAGTTAGGCAAAGGGAACCTAGCTTTTACAAAATATAAAAAAATGCAGCTAAGAAAGCAAGTGAGCAAACCAAAAGACCCTAATCTCTCAGAAAACTTCTGCTGAAGAATTGAAATGCAAACCAGATCTGGGAATTTGAAGCTCTAACAACACCAACAAATGCAACAACAAAAGCTACTGAAGAAGCCTTAATTCTGGACCAATCTCCTGGAAGAAAAAGCATTAATGTGCAACCTAGGTAGGGGGAAACTAAAGTTACATCTACCAGGACTGAGAACTCACCTTTTCTTTGTATCTACAGACATAAACTTGGATGAATGTTTTAGCTCTGCAAACGCTCAAGAAGCTTAAAAACATGGTGGTAAGCATGATGTAAACAAAAAAATAGTTCAGAAAGAGGTAGGGAACATCTAAGCCGTGTTTTGTAGTCTTTCTAGTAGCCAAGATAGTTTCTCTCCCTTTCCCTCAAGGAAAATCACCCTCAACTTTAGATACCTGAAACTGATTTCTATCAAGGCCAGGTTCTTACAACCTTTTTACAGGCAATGAATAAGTACTGGTGCTGCCAATGCACACTTTTTAAAGTTTATGTTAAAGCTGTGTTGGAATTAAAATTCCTCTCCAATTGGAACCATTTTGTGAGTGTGAGATATATGAAGTGACTCTGAAGACACATGCAAATGACAGGTGAGATTTCAGAGACCTGAATTCTAGGTGTCCTAGGGTAGTTGAATCCCTTGAAGAATAACATTTCTTTGAGGAATGGGTTAATAGACTTCCCACTATCAGTACAAATACCAGGTTGCTTTTGGTATCAGCAGATATGTGTATACATGCATATTCAAATCCCACACAGCTTTCTATGCACTGCCTTTTCCAAGCATTCACTGTTTCAAAGGGTTAAAATACAGGACTGATGGGGCTCTGAGTCAATTCAAGCTATCAGAGATCCTTGATGCAATATTTCACTTTTACCCCCCTGAGCCTGGCTGTATTTGGTGACCTTTCTGCATAGATGTTTTGTCTCAGCACTACACAAGAAGAATGTTTATGAGGACAGGGAATAGTGAGGAGGTCCAACCCTGTGACCAGAGAGAAAGGGAACAAAGGTCAGGCCAACCAAGGGAAGCTGGGGAAAGGGAGGGTCATTCCACCACTGTAAGAGAGCAGGACCAGTGGACTGAGGTGGGGAGAACTTCTCAGTCCTAACTTTGCCCTGATCCCAGAGGTCCATCTGACAGGGCTGACAGTCCATGATGGCTCATTGTTTTCTGCTGTGGCTTGTTTATGCTTCTTTTTCAGCTCTCAACCCTTGCAATACATTGTCATGCCAGCTGTCCCTATATGAATTCATCCTTATTTTTTCCCCCTTGTTTGAGAACAAATTAAAGAAAGCAGAACCATGAACTTAATAAAAGTGTAAAATTTCTCCTCTGGCTCACAATACATCTGATATGGATCATAATTTGTTTTTCTTAATATTAAAAGACTGCTGTCATCTCCTGCAAATTGTGAGCCCCATCTGAGCAAGGAACAGCTTGGATTTTCCTGAACTTACATTTGTTATTATTAAAAAGATCTTGGTAATGGCTGAAAGTAAATGCTGACACAGACTTGGGTTTGTGATTTTATTTACTTGATTCTTATTTATGATGGCTTGGCCACATAGTGAAGCTTCTCTCAGTACTGAAATAAAGAATCATTAGAATCAAGCAAGGAAGCAAAGTGAAATAAAGGTGATATGAATGCTGTTTGCTTGCTTATTCATTTAAATTGATTTGTCTTTACTGGCTAAGGGCATTTATCAAAAGAACAAAGCCAAAAAGAAAAGAGAAAAGTTGACTTTGGAAGCAGATTTCTTGCAAACTATTAAGTTACGTGATCTACAATATCATTGTTTCCATCAATGATAATGGCAATTTTTTTGCCATGGATTTCAGCAGAGAATGGCAACCATGAGAAATCAGACCAATAAAACAAATGTCAGCAGTCATAATTCGTGCTTGCCAACTCTCATAATTTCATCAAAGTGCAGAAATCCATCATATGCTTAAAGCTCCTGGAATTCCATCATTATGAACAATTTATTTTCAATAAATTATACTCAGACTGTAGAAGAAGTCTTGTAACTATGATTCCCAAATGGTTAAGGAATAAGCACACACATCTGTAATATGTTAATTTTGCGCTGATCTCATGAGTTGGTTGTGCATTGCGTACTGAAATAATTAACAATCTCTTTTGGCACACCAGGGGCCAGATCTTCAGGTGATAGAAATTGATCAAATACCATTGATTACAGAACAGCAGCTGCATTTGCCAAGCAGCTGAAATTACAAAGTTAATTTAGAAAAGTTAAAAATATCCCTTATCATTATGAATTATAACATTAATGTATATTTTAACAGGATAGATATTCTTGTGATTCTCTTGTGGTATTGCTCTTCATCACATCTGTTTGTCTGATTTCTAATTTTCTATAATTTAAGCAAATATTCTCTTCATATATTTTTGCTGCCTTTATCTTGTACAGACAGATGTGTTTCCTTTATTAAGGTATGTTGGTGCCTTTTTCCCCACTGAAAACTCAATCCTCCTTGCAGTTCTCTTCCAGCTCAGGGTATTCTAAGAACATATATAATTCATTTTTAAAAGATGGTTTGAAAACCTGCAAGCAATGAAGTTATCACCTCTAAGGAACCTGAAGTCTTTAGGCTGAATGATCTGGGAAGTTTTTCCTGACCTAGTCTGGCAGTGTCAGATATTTTGTGCCTTGCCTGCCTCCTGTAACCTGTTCCTGTCACTTGCAAGAGAAGCAGAGAAATGTATCACCATGCCTTGGGCAGGTCAGTTTGTGGTCCAGCTTATCAGCTTAAGCAATTAATGAAGCCTAATTTTTGTTCCTGTTCTGTTTTGTAAATGCTGCTGCTTTAGATGGGGTCATGTCCTTGTGGATGTGGTACTGACTTTAGCAAGGCAGAGGAGCCTTCACTGCTTGTCAGCAGTGTCTGTACAGGTAGGATCAGACTGGGAGCACACATGTGTCTGCTGGTGGGACTTAACCTGACCAACCAACCAGTTCTGACTAATTAATGAGGATTTGAGGAGGGAGAATGAAAACCTTTCATGACCTGAGCTGGTTCTTAATCCTTCACTTAAACCAAACATTACAATGTTCTCTTTTGGAAATGAGGGAATGTCTCAGCTGACAGCTATATCCATGCCTTGGTGCATAAGTGATTTTTAACTCACAATAACTTAATTTTTTTTAAATTGTGCAAAGACACGTGCATATTATTTCCTTTTGATAAGGCTTCTTTCTCCCACTTGATTTTGCATTTAAAAAATACTTCTTGATTAATTTTCATCCATTATTTTCTGTCCTCAGTTCTGTGTTTTTTCTTTCTCTGATTTCTCCCTCAATGTGCATTACCCATGTTGTATGCATTGTGGCGCACTACTGTGACACTGGAGCAAACAAGTGAAATGTGGATTCACTAGATACAGATTTTCCCTAAGATTGCCATAAATAATATGCTTTGTTTTAATTCTGGAAATGCCTGTTGGATGTTTCCTACATAAATCTACCATCACTCCTGACTGAGGCAAAGTCTCTTATTCAGACGGAGTAGAAGTATTATTACTTTAGTGGTGAACCACAGGATATATTTGATCTTTCTTTTCCCATTTCACTTACAGTCCCTCCCACAAGAAGCCCCTGTTGGGCTGGAATTTAGTATCCTCTTTGCACAAATGAAAACTACTAAATGATTGTCTAATCTGGTTTTATGTACTTCAGTTCTTGGCTGTCCATGGACCCTGACATGGAAAGTGACTGGCTTTTCTTTTTAACAATCCTTAGTGCTAAAATGGGATTTAGACTCCTGAAGAGCACAACATGAGCAGTGGCTTTCCCCACCTGTCAGATGCCTTCAGTCATTCTTGTCTCTTGGGTAGCGAAGCACAGATTGTGACACTGTGTTTTTCTTTATTCCCACTTGAAGAAAACTTTGCATGCAAAAGAAGTGATGGCAGGAAGGATATTTCTTGGCAAACAAAGGCTTGTTAAAACTTTTTCGTATGCAGATGCAACGTACAAAGATTGAACTTCCAGAATGATTGTGAAATTTTGTTCAGCAGATCTGGCTTCTGACTGTTTTTTTCCTTAAAGTACCAGAGAAAATATTGTTAAAACTTAATTAATAACTTTAATTTGTAATAGGCTTGTAAGTTTAATGGGTTTATCCATGCATGCACCCACACATGTGGGTATCAGTCTCTTCTCCCAGGCTGCAAGTGACAGGACAAGGGGAAATGGCCTCGAGTTGTGCCAGGGGAGATTTAGATTGGATGTTGGAAAATTTTTTTACTGAAAGTGTTGTAAAGCATTGGAACAGCTGTCCAGGGAAGTGGTAGAGTCATCATCCCTGGAAGTATTCAAAAAATGTGTGGATTTGGCACTGGAGGACATGGTTTGATAATGAACGTGGTGGTGCTGGGCTGATGACTTGATTACCTTAAAGGTCTTTTCCAATCATAACATTTCTATGATTCTATGATTTTGAGATTTTAAAAGCTTTCTATAATGTCAGAACAATAAATTGTGTGGCAAGATACTGAAAAAATAATCCAGCTGGGGTAGTATGTAAAGCTATAAATTTTCAAATTACATAGTGTAACAATACAGCACAGAAACCATATTATAATTTTAATACATTCTTCTGGAATTTTCTTTATGTCCAGAGCCTAGAAATGTCACCAGATTTATTTTTTCCGGCTTGTGCCAGATTATTCTCATTAACATCACTTAGAAATCTATAAAAATGAAAAGACTGCTGCTCCATAGACATTCATAGAGCTTGTGAAGTGACAAACAAAGCAGCATTTGCTGAAGAGCAGACTGTCAAACAGAAGTGGCAGACAAGGCCAATTACCATATGCAAATGAGCAGCATTCACTATATAATTTTTTTTTTTTTTTAAAAGCTATATTTGTCAAAAGTACTGCTATTCAGAACCAGTTCTTTGGCAGGGTGAACCCTGTGGAGTTTTAGGTTTTATGAGTTTCTGCATCACGGGGTTTTTTTTGTTTTTTTTTTTTTAGAATGGTAAAATGTATTTTTGCTCAACTCAGTCTTTCCTCTAGTTTTGCATACTTTTCCCTGTTTCTCCAGAGGAAAATGTTGAGTGCATTTAAAACAGATAGTTTATTGCTATTTTGAATCTGGGCTGGTCCATCTACTCTGTTATTCTTTCCCAGAAAACTGTAGCTGCTTCAGGGAAGACACAGGCAGCTCCACAATGAAGTGGTTAGTCTCATTTTTTTTTTTACTGTTCTTGGGGGGAGCCTTTCTCTGGATGAACTCCAAAGCAATATCCTAGCTGACTTAACCATGGCCATGGCTTTGTTCCCTACCTTCAAAATATTGACCTAGGCATGTTTCTGGTGAGAACACCAGAAAACTTATTGAAATACACTTGGAATTTGGGAGAATCTGCTGCAGTGATGTCAATTTACAGAGTGGTTTTTCTACACTACCCTTCCCTACAGTCACATGAATCCAAGTGAATTCATGGAAGAATAAGAATATACAGTCCTGACAGTCTTGCCTAGCTGTGGAAGTTATTAGGAATTAAATGAGAAGAAAGAATTTGAAGTTTGGTAGCTATTTCACACTGTATCTTATATAGAAGCTAATATTCTGCACGTTTGAGGGTATTGAGTTATTTCCACAAAAGCAGCGGGTACTATATCAAAATTACTTTCCACACACATCTGGATGGTGCTGGTGTTATATTCCTGCCATCTCCCTTGGGATGGCCTAGCAATAAGCCAGATTGGAGAACTCTCTTCCAGAAAGCTTCCCTAAACAAACAATACTTTCCTTCCAGTTAAGGCTATTACTTTAAGTTGCTCTTAGAGAGTAAGAACACCAGGACCCATTGAAAGAACAAAAGCAGGGAGAGAAATGATTGGCCAAACACAGCAGTGAGGTGGCACAACAGATTTTTGTGGCACTGCCTTCAACTGAGAATGGCTGTGGAAGCCAGAGGCAATGTGATGGCATATCTGAAGGGCAGTTTTGGGAACAAAGACATTTTCCATGTCACCTATTCTGGACATGCAGCTTTAGGGGTGTGATCTGGAGACCCACTGCCAGTGGCAGCTCCTCCACAGGAGTGTGCAGGACTTGGGCTTGTGATCTGAATGGAGACCTTACTGGTGTCCACTGATTATAATCAGCTTCAGTGGATGAGACTAATGTAGATGCTCAGAGAAGCTGTGGTTCATTCAATACAGAGTACCAATAGCTCTTGTTTAAAATTTTCTTTTGCCAGTTTGGCTAACAGAATTAGCTAATTATCACAGTAATTACCATTCACCATGGCAGTCAAGAGTAAGTCTCAGTTATTCTAAACCCTGTGGAGCAGATTAAGATGATCACTGACCTGGAGAGTTCATGGACTTAAGAAAGTCAGTGAATGGTTTCCCCAGAGAGACTAAAGGCAGATTTCTGGGAATAAAAACCACTGCTTGGATTCCTGTGAGAAAAGTTCTAACATATTCATCGCCTGCTCACAATCTCCAGCATCTTTCCAAGTTTTTAATCTCCAGAGCAGAATTATGAAAGTTATACATTCTTGTTTGCAAAGCTGCTGTCAGTGCTTTACTAGCAGTGCCCCACTTGAGCATATTTCACTGTGTGCAATGGCTGTATTTAGTGAAAGCAATCATGCTGGCAGTCTGCATGATGGAAGCCCAAATCTGTGCAGTGTCATGCACTGTGCATCACCATGAGGGAATCTCTAGTGACTCGGTAGTAATGAGAGGGAGGCAGTGGCACTGTTATTATTATTTATGACTTATCCTGCTTCACAGATGTGTAAGGCACTTTAAAAAACAAATAAAGGAGGTATCCCTGCTGATAACCATGCAGAACAGCAAGGCACGGTTGGCATCCTCATGATTCCTGCTGCAGAGGGTCAAAAGAAAGAAGGCTGGGAAACAGCAAGGACAGCACCACCTTCTAGTGCTGTCAGAGATCTAGGTAAATGGAAAGTAGTCAGCATTGTAGATGTCTGAACAGACAGAAGTGTTAAAAAGCCTGCAGATGTGGTGTAGTGGTGGACTTGGAACTGCTGGGTTAACAGCTGGACTCAAATAACCTTAGAGGTCTTTTTCAACCTAAAGATTCTATGATTCTATGAAAATTCTGCTTATTATTTCTATTACATTGTGTTCTAGTGCCCCCTTCTCTCATCTCAGATTAGGGTTTCATGCAAAAATGATATTAAGAATTAACTCTCAGGCTCAGTTTTCCCACTGACACAAACCTAAATTATTCCCCTAAAACAGAACATAAGAAAGAAAAAAATGTGTTCACTTTCTCTCTCATGCAGAGACTATTTCTATGCATACACTATTCTAACAGCTAAGAGTGAAATAAAATGTTATTGTTACTAGTAAAAATCACCTCCTGACTCCTGGGTATTGCTCTCTTTTCCTCTTTCGTAACTTTGGCTTGTCTGAAGACCCTGATCTGCATCACAGGCAGTGACAAAGGGATATGAAATACATGCAGGGGACATAAGTCATTCACCTCCTGCTAAAACTTGATCTTAAAAAGAATATTAAAAAATAATCTACTCTGCATTCCAAAACTGTTGATTTCTTCAGCAACAGGTAATTTTTTCACTTTCCTTTCTGTTTAACCACCTGTTTCTGGTGCCAGCTTCTGTGGGTTTCAGCTACCAATGCCTATTGAGGCTGGATTGTTATGGCCCAAAGTAAAAATGACTATGAAACAGCAACTCATGCTTCATTTTTTCATGTCCTCCATGATCAAAACCTGTTCTTTCTGTCTGGCTAATGTACTAACCTTGGTCTGAAAAAATGTACACCTTCAGTCAACACTAACACAAGGTGCCCAAAATTACTAGGACAGGGGTGCACACAGTGAAAGTGAAAGAAACCTGATGAGATCAAGAAGACCATTATCAGTACTGATAGTCATTTGGCATATCTCATGTGAGATAACTAACCATGAATCCATCTGTGGTATCAGAAAGGTCTTTGGATATAAAAGATATATAGATAGATATAACCTTAAAATGGGGTTTTCAAGTCCTAAACTTATTTCCTCATTTGGTTCAACAGGGAGGAATTTTGATGGTATTCATGGTGCATTGCACAATATATAAATTTATTCAATCATTTCTTAATTGAATGTTCCACTTAGTCTTTAAAAAAATCACTCAAAATTGGCTTGTCTCTACTCAGTTTCCAAGAGCACCTGAATTTCTTCTCATTGTTGCAAATTTTACACAGCTAGCACCCCCTCTATCCTGACTTTAGCTCCTTATCATATATATTGCTATGGCTCTATCTTTACTTCATTGTTTTTTATGTGATGTTACAGAACAGCTTGCAAAACATCTGGCAGTAAATTGCTTATATTTTGAGGCTATAATTTTGCATGAGGAACTTTTAGAGTAAGTTTTGGATAAAAGTCATTGTCAGAGTATGGTACTTTTCACTATAATAAGAAGGTCAGAGAAATTTCCTCATGAAACTAAAATCTTGAAAAAGTTTGGGATTTTTTTTTTTTTACCTTGCTAGCACAAATGATGTTATAACAGAAAGTATCGGTTCTAAATTTGCCGTAACTGTAACTTTGCAAAAATTTGTTCGGGTTTTGAAGGAGAGAAGAATGTTGTTTTCAACTGTACACACCCACTAAAAGCATCACATCAAATGGTTCAAGGGAGTAAAGTTGTACAGAGCTTGGTGAAGTTATGCTGATCTATTGCTAAAGTCTAACAACCCATTCTTTGCACTGTAATAAAACTGAATATAGTTAAATCATACTGTAGGTAGTGAAAACAGAGTCACACATTCATAAAACCCATGAAAAAATGTGATGGATGAGTATACTCTGATGCTACTGCAGAAACACAGAAACACTGTAAAAAGTATGAGCATTACTTTTATGACAGTAATAAGGCTAGATGTGTAGAGAAACTATTGGAATTAAAATGATGGAATAAAACATTTGCACTTACATATTTACTTAGTAAATGAAACAGAACCCCTCATATAAATCTATGAGAATTTACAGACTAGCTTGTGCTAAAAGAAAGATAATTTGGACACAACCAGCTTTCCAGTCTTTTTTTATATGCAGAAGTGTTCCTTCTTCCAGTATATGAGATACAAAAACTTTAATCTAACATTTTTGAGTCTCAGTGGTATGAAAAGAAATTTCAATAATTCTAGACCTTGTGCCTCAAATATGGGTACTATGGCAAGTTGTACATCAAATTGTGTGCCTTTCCTCACAATCAACACATAACAACCTGGGCTATTATACTTGTTTTTAAAACCAAAGTAATGAAACACGGAGGATCAAAGTCACTGGGCTCATGGCTTTGTGAGGATTCGTGACAGCAATCATAGAAAAGGTTAATGAGCAGCACAGACATGACACATAAAGACACCATTTAATCCAAAGTGTAATGAAACAGTTCAAGCTTAGAATTCAGTATAGTCACAGTGTAAGAAAGGAAAATCTTTTGTTAAGTGTCTCCCTTTCACTTCTCTTTCAAAATAACTATAGGATATGCTAAATGCAGAATGAGACAGAATATCTTTGTATAGAAAGGGCAGAAAATAAGAAAAGAAAGAATCTTTTAAGCTCAATGATATATATATTTTTACTTTTTTTCTCTTCCCTTTTCTTTTGACCAGCCTTAGGCTAGTGCTTTGATCTATATTTCAGTCACCAAGGTCCCTTATCAGAGAAAACACAAAAAAAGGACAGTGAAAGGGACAGATAGAATGACAAATAGATGCACCTTGAGTCACTACAGAGTGACTTTTCTGCTCTTCAGAGTGAATTGTATCTGGAAACCATATCTGCAATGGGAATGGACCAGAGCTTTGCCCTGAAGGCCTAAACCAACCCCCTGACTGCAAAAAAAGCACTTTAAGCACTTTTTGATATTTAGGCTGATCAGTCTAAGATTCCAGAGGATAAAACAATAGCATACAATGTTCTGACATTCCTTGGATGCCCCCTTTTGTGCTCCCCTCCCTTCATGCACTGAGAGCAGCTTCTCTGTCCCTCCATATACCTGTTTTCATGCTGTGTTTACCTCTCTGCCTTCTAGGAGTAATTTTGATGTGCACAGTGTGAGTGCAAAAAGCATTGAAGGTGCAAGCATATCACAGATTTGTACACTGGAATAAGGACATTATTTATTTGTTCTCTATTCATTTCCTGATATTTCCTAAGGTTCGATTTGCTTTTTGACTACTACCGAATATTGAGTTGATGTTTTCACAGACTAGCTATGACGTTCCCAATATCTCTCTCTGGAATGATAATAGTCAGCCCAGAGCCCATAATTTTGCAACTAAAGCTTTATTTGCTTTTACCTGTGTAAATTACTTTACATTTATCCATATTGAATTTAATTTTCCATTTTATCTCTCACCCACTTAGCCCTGTACAGTCATTTTGTAAATCTTTGCAGTCAACTTTCAGTTTTACTAAGCCAAGCAAGTTCATGCCATCAACAAAGTTTGTGTCCTTATTCTCTTCACCTTAGAGACTTGTGCACTTTTCTTGTGTTTTCAAGCAGCTGATTCAGGGCCATAGAACCAAGCAAAGTGAGACAAACTAGTCTTCGTCAGCCTTGTTACTAGAATTATTTGTACTTTATGCTCCCAAAATTTTGCATAGCTGGCTATGGGCCATTATCTTCCCACCTATTTTTATCTATTTTTTCACTTCTTTTTGTCATATTCGTCCTCCTTATACAGCAACTGCATTATTCATCTCTTTGAAAATGCATAGGACTTTAAGATGGAGTTTGGAATAGATCTGTTTCATAGAGAAAACAAAGCTTTCTCCAAAATGATGTTTAGCTTGATGGCAGCTACTGAACTTGTGTAATGTCAAGCTAAGAAAGCAGAGAAATGGTGTTGTTTGCTTAGCTTTCACACTGGACAATAGGGATTAAGGCACAATAATTTTTTGTAGCCAGTAATACACACTGAGTGTTATGACCAGCAGCACATCAACCCTGCTAACACCTAATGGTCTGGCACTTCCACCTGAGTCAAGAGTAGGTGACTTCAGAGGAAAGTACAGAATGCAGCTCTTGCTCTTGCTTCAGGACCCATAATAAACAATATCTTAACTTCCTTCACACAAGATTTAATTTGGTCATTCTCAAGTACAATTTCTTTGGAAATTTGATCTTGTTTCTTTTTCTTGATTTTTGTTTGCTTTTTTTTTCCTCTGCAGGTATTCCTCTAACCTAGAGGCACAAATAAATCACATAAAATGCTACGTAGTGAACACACATAACACCCTCCCAAAGTAAATTGGCAAGTAAGAAACCTGAACAGATAGTTCAGTGATGCCATTGATAGGGTGATTTGGTGACTGGAACACTGCTGCCCTTACAAGTTAGTAGAGATGATTTTACAGTCCTACATGGTTATTTCAGCTCTTAATTAAATCCACCTTATTTGCATGTCCAACTCATGTGGTTAATTTACTGAGCGTTTCCCCTTTCAGACTGTCTATAAATATGCCATCATGTTCTCTAAACCTTATTTAAACTTCCTGAAGCACAGTAACAACAAACTTCCCACCACAGTCAGCAGCGGATTTCAATGGAGCTGCTCATGAGTATGGACTCTGCGATTTGGCACAGACAAAAAACACTGGTGTGGAGGCTACTGTACCTCTAACCTCTTTTACAGTAAGAATAGAATCTTATTCCTTCTCCTTTTTCCCTATCTCCTAGTGAGGTCCTAATCCATCTGAAGTTTTAACTCTCACTCCATGGTTACCAAGTTTCCCTAACAGTCTCTTCTAAGGGTCTTTACCAAAGGTCTTTTGAAAGCCTGAATAAATTTTATCTGCCATTTCTCCCTTATTCACTATTTTGTTAATTCTAAGTGAGTGTTGGCAGCTTAGAGAGCTATTATTTAGCCTTGACAAGCCTGAGGCTTTAGTCCTAGCAAGTTGTATACATTAAATTAATATATAACTCTATCTTTCATAATTTTCTTGACTATTTTTCCTGCTGCTGAGGTATGTCCTGTGTATCTAGAAAAGACAATTGCCTCTGGCACTTTATGAAAGATTAAGGCAGTCTTGGCTACAACCCAATTGGCTGTGGAAGCAGGGTTTTATTTCAGATTTTTAACAATAAACTGTGTATCTTTAAACAGCAATTCAGCTGTTTCATTATTTAGTCTCTCATAGCTCCTAGACAGCTAAGACACAGCAGTGATGATTAATTACTATGTAATGTGCTGTGTTATTCCAGTACCATTTTTCCATTTTTGTTTTGTGTTCTCACAGAACATCTCACCTTTGTTTCATGTTGATAATAGCACCTATTTAAGTAATTTTTTAAACAAGAGTTCAAGCTCAGTAGCATAAGTCAATGCATTTTTTGCTTATCACTTCTTGACATTGTGGAGAAGAATGTGTGTGACTGACACCATGTGAAAAGCAGAGGTAAGCAGAGAGGAAAATTAAACAAAAATAAATACTTCATGCTACAAATATTCTCTTTGAGATTGGTCCAAATAGTGCCCTGGGAAATGAGCACAAATTAGATCTACTTTGACTCTGATATACATTTGAAGAAAATTTGTGTAATTTCCCTGAAACAAAGGAGAAAGTCGTTTACACCACTTGCAGCTCTGGCTCATTTATTTCAATGAAGTTATTCTGCATTAATATGAGTGTAACCAAGAACAGCATTTAGTTCACTATTATAATGTAGTAACTTCTCTGCTCCTAATCCTGTGATGGCTGGGAGTGAAAGTATCCTGTGAGATACTGGCATGAATTAAACAAGAAAATGAGGGGACGATAGTTTGAGGATAGTTTGAGGAGAGTTAGAGGAGATGAGAGTTGAGAG
>CM031879.1:6180277-6269797 GCA_018697195.1 Certhia americana
AGGAGAGGAGAGGAGAGGAGAGGAGAGGAGAGGAGAGGAGAGGAGAGGAGAGGAGAGGAGAGGAGAGGAGAGGAGAGGAGAGGAGAGGAGAGGAGAGGAGAGGAGAGGAGAGGAGAGGAGAGGAGAGGAGAGGAGAGGAGAGGAGAGGAGAGGAGAGGAGAGGAGAGGAGAGGAGAGGAGAGGAGAGGAGAGGAGAGGAGAGGAGAGGAGAGGAGAGGAGAGGAGAGGAGAGGAGAGGAGGAGGATCTCTACATGCAGAGAAAATCGTTTTTGTTATTTAATTTATCAATAGGTGGAAATTCACTTGAACCTCTCATTCCCATTGTGCCAGGCACCATAGCAACTTAACTGGGTAGAGGCTGTTGAGACAATAACTTGTTTGCACTTTTGCACTCCCCTCTCTTCTGCCCCCCAGCTAAACTGTGTTTTGAACAGCCAGACAGACAACTGCGTCTCCTGGGCTGGTCTGGCTGGGAAGCAGCATACTCCAGCCTAATTCCTTGTACCCACTTCAGTGTTTCTATCATTTCTTTGTGCCAAACACAGCAGAATGCAGCACAAAGATAAAGAGACAGACAATAAAACCCTGCTCAAAGTGTTTCCAGCAGAATCAGACACCTTCCAAAGAAGGAAATGGAGAGGCAGTCTGCCTGAGCTCTCACTAGAATAGAAAACTAGAAACAGAAAGTGAACCAGCAGTTCTTATGACCCATGTACCTTTGCAATGCACTTTTTTCAGACAAAATATGTCAGGTAACAATACCTTTCTTAGTTGGGTGCTGGAATTTTTGAGTACTACTGCCCCAGGATTAATTGCAGTCTTTGGAAATGCTTTGTGTTATCTCTCTGTTAAAACTGATGATGACTTGTTTCTGATTTGCAAGTTTGAGTTGGTTTCTTGGAAATTTTATGAGGGTAAAAGAGGTTTATGGGGGTAAAGAGGAAGAATTGTCATTGTATGTAAAAGGGAGAGTTATTACTGCTACTCATAATAGCAGTGGGAAGGATCATCACTAACAAAAGCTCAAGAAGATTATTTGGGATTCAGCAATGTACAGTAAACAATCTTTATCTCTTGCAGAATGTCAGTGCATATTTTACAATATAGTTGGAGTTGGTGATCCATGAAAAAAAATCTGCTGCAATTTAAGTTTAATCATTCTGGATCTTGGAATTACATTAATATTCAGTTGTCACAAAACCAGTGGAAAAAAAAGAAAAGCTGCTTAAGAAAGGAATAAGGAAAAGCACTGTAATTTCATTTCAGTTTAATTCCAATTCAAAATCTTTGTATCGGCATCCCCTTGGCAAGTTTTCAGTAGACTCATAATACTCAGCAAAGCAGTATGACCATGCAGATAACAGATAGGAGATCACCAAGCAAGCAAGTTTCAAAGCTTCTGGTTTATGTTAAATACTTTTTTTAAAGTACACAATATATTCCTGACTTTCTTATGTCACAGTCATACCTATCAACAGATTAAATGTTGTTCTTATTTAACAAAAGTACTGATTCTTTAAACACCCTCACAGGCATACACACAAGCTCATCATGTCTGCAGAAATTAAACTCAGCACAGGCAGGATTTAAAAAAAGGGTAATGAAGACAGTATAAATGAAATTCATGTGAGGACTTCTTCCAGTAAGAAAAAATAAGGTGACCAGAATGAGGTTATGTGTGACAAAAACATTTCATATTCTGCTGGAAATTACTTGGATAATATAAAGATAGGCAGCATATAATACAGTGAAGAAATATAAAAGACCATGTAAAGAAAACGAGCCTGTCTAGGATATGGTGGAATTACATGAACTAATATTAGTTTTGCCCTTGGAAGTTTATATTCATTTTATAGTTATAAATAAGAAATCAGATTTATAAATCAAAACTACCCTGAAATGAATTGTGCACCAACTCTTCTCTTGCTATTCACTTCTCAATAGGAGGTTTCAAATCAGCGTCTGCTGGAACTTAGGAATTTGAGTGATACCCTGTTTTCTTATACACTTTTTATGTAGCTTTGTTCAGTAACTGTATGGAGTCATAGCGTATGTATATATACTATAACATATACATATTTATATATAAAAGTATGTATACAAGAACACACAAGAGTCTCAATTCTCTGATCAAGATGCCTCCTTTTGGAAAGAATTCTAGGTTATTAGAGAAGACTCCCCAAGACAAAATGACATTCTAGCTATACATTCCTCCTCATTTTCAAGACACACTTGTACTATGAGTTTGTTTTGAAGTCAGTTTTTGCAATACAGTTATGTTAATGGAAATTAGGGCTGGAATTACAAAGATGGAAAACCATGAAAAATAAAGTTCAGGATGCTCTAAATCATTAAAAAGGGTAATTAACATTGTTTTGCAAAAATTATGGAAAGCTCTTGCAAATTGCATCTTATTTTAAACAAACTTAATATGAATATATACATACTGATTTTGAAAGATGAGTTCTTAATTTTTAGGAAATAAATAAATTGGAAAATTAATACTCTCATATTGATGTATGTATCACCTTTAGGAATTTACTCTGTTTATGAAACAGATTCTCTTGTTCGAGGTACAGATCAATCACGGACAAAGCCACCTTTCCCAAATGTACACAGCAACGTATCTCAGGTCTCACCTGGAGGATTATCTCAGGGATTAGCAGTGCAGACAAATTAATTATAGCTCTTGTTCAACCTCCAAAGTTGGCCAAGTTAACAAAACAAGTGATTGCAAAAAAATTTTTTGTGTGAGGGCAATCCTAGTAAATTAGTCACTGACCTACTCTTGAAAGCAGAAAGATCTAATTGTCCCCTCACACATTGTATCTGCAACAAAAAACCCTGGTTATTTGAGATGAGAAGGGAATACACCAAACCAGTGGAAGGTAGTTCACACTAACAGCATTGCATCCACGCAGATGTTCCAGTGGATCCATAAGAAAACATTCTTCTTAAAAGATATCTGTATCAATACATACTGACAGCCCCTAACACAAGTTCCTGTGAAAATTTTTCAGTGGCAGTACATTGCCATATTCTGCTTTCATTTACAGGTGGCCCAGCATTACTTTCCTGAACTGCAGAAAACTTGTTTTACATAGAATTAATACTTCCAGTAACAAAACATCTTTTTTATTTTCTCCTTTTGGTACATGATTCAGGATGAACAAATCTCTTCCATCTTTCACACAGTATACTTCCAGCTCTCAAAGCAACTCTTTGGAAAAAGTTCATTTTCTGGTGGGGTTTGGTGTGTGGCCTCAGCAGGCAGAAGCAGAAGAAGAACCCTCATTGAGGCACAGCAGGAAGCACAGAAGGAATGAGATTGCTCACAGCCTAAAGTAGTGCCGGATACAGACCATATTAGCAAGCATGTTTTTCCTTTCCCCTGGGAACTTTATTGAAACATTTTGGTTTTAACAGCACGTAATTTGCCAACACAGTTCCATCTCTTTGAGATTGTACTGGTGGCTCTCCCATGGCATCTTGAATGCAGGAGGTCCACCCTCCAACATCTTCCAAATCTCTGCTGAGGTGACAGCTCCAGTCAACTTCCATCATATAGTTCTTTAAATCTTGTTTTACTGTGTACCCTCTTTATTTTGACCTTCAAGCCAGCCAGGATCACATGTCCAGACCAAACCATGTGATAAACCTGAATTTGCTTAGTCTGTGATTTTCAAGGTAATGGGATGAACTCCTGTGTCAAGCAGGTTCTCCAGCAGCCTCAGCCTGAGGGCACTGCTAAGTCTGCTAAGTGGTGTGAAGATATGATTGTGATAATAATAGCACTGCTGAATCTCTATTGAACTAAGGTGTTCTGCTACACTTTTGACCCCTGCACATTGATATACCTTGTCCTGGTTCCTGAAATGTTTTCAAAAAGGTTGTTTGTTGCTGCAGTGTCCTTCATGTGCACTTCTGGAGGCTGAGCCAGCAGGTGCTGCAGTGCTTGACAATCTTTAAATGCTTCAATGCTCTTGAATTCCTGATATATTTTGTAGCCTTCCTTCTTTTTAAAGCAGATTTGAAAATGGTAAGACATACCCAACAGCAATTCTCAGGCACTTAATGGCCACTGCTTCACATCAAGTTGGCAGCATCTGTTTGCCAAAAGAGACACAGGCCGGGTCAGGTAAGCTCTGGGTCTCCACATAACAAATCTGGAGATGAGCAGAGTTGGCTTTTTCTCTCTCTCATAAAGCTGCTGTTGTCATTGCTATGGAAAGCAACGATGTTATTTCAGGATACAGCTTTGTCTTGTCAAGAATGGCTAGGGTGTTTTCACCTGTTGTATGTCAAGATGTCTGAGATCCACTTACTGCTTGGCCTACATCTTTACAAAGAGTCTTCCTAGATTAAAAAATTCTCTCTCATCTCTTTTTTCACTACTTTGATCACATCTTTCATCTCCTAAACAAAGTGACCCATGCTTTCTGATGTTCAGCTGGACTAACATTTTTAGCATTGAAGCATTTTTAATGATTGTCATTGCATTTACACATCTCAGGATCGCTGTCTGCACTGTCACAGAATATTTCTTCTTCACCTTGACTTTTATAGATATCTATGCTCTTTATACATACCTTTAACTTTTGCTATAGTATCTAAGATTAGGAAGTTCATGGTGTAGGTAGTGATCAGTAGATAGAGATGAAAAACCATTTTGGAGCACTGTGAGGTGCTCTCATTTTATTGATAACATTTTTGTTGTCCATAAATTCTGTATTATGTCTTTATTAAGAAATAGATTCAGCATTCATTGGTCAGGGCAAAGAGGGAATTCTAGCAATATGAATACCAGACAAATGTAAACTAAACTGTGCTTTTCACTGTATACCAAGTGATCACCACTATTTTCTCTCCCCTTTTTTATTGCTTTTAAAGTGGAAACTGTGACTTTGTACTATTATTTAGAATGTTCCTGCTTGTGAAGGCACTGGGACTAGAGACTCATTCTGCTGGATTCCGTGTGCACACAGAGTGTTTTTTCTGGTGTAAATGTTATTTAACATTTAATTATTTAATCTTTGGTGGTGGAAAGCAAGGCACCAGTGACAGCTACAATATACAACACAAATACAGGTAAAAAAGCAGAAGTTATATTATGCATATCATACAGAATCAAGCCACATCCTATAAAATGCTGTCTTTTTCATGACTGAGAGGGTGATTCATAAGCACTGCCTTGATGATCCTATGCTGATGCATATAGAGTAAGCACTTATCTGTCTCCAGTGACAATATATAGGAGCAATATAAAAATCACAGTCTCAGCCTTCTGTCTTTGAAACATTTAATTCAACAGTTGCCAATGCTAACCTCATTAATTCCAAAACATTACTTAAAGCATTCATGTTAAACAAATTCAGTTAACTTCACTGGAATAATCTAAAAATATGGATGTAGTCAATTATCTCAGCTCAGTTAATCAGAAATACCTTTTAAAGTCAGTAGTTTATATTTTATAGGAATTTGATTCCTATATATATTTTCATAACTTCACTTTCCATATTCACACTTTTGTTTTTTAGCAGAACCTTTCAATAGCTTTTCTGTTTATAATATGAATTCTTTTTTTACTAAGCAATTTCATATATTCAAAATTCACTAAAGAACATGTCGAAGGATACTGCAAAAGAGGAAAATCTAGTTGACTTTGTAGGAAGAAATATTTTTCATTTGAAAATATAATGTCATTGAAACTAATGAATTACTATTAAGGTTATATTAACTATGAAATTAGAGTTCTGAAAGTGTAAAGTAATGCTTCTTTAATATATTAGCTACATCACACATATCACCTTTTTAATGTAATATTTAATGTCATTGAAATCAGAGCAGAATCACACTTTTGAAATGACATCTTGAAATTACAGTTTTCCTTCTTTTTTATGATTTGAAAATCTTAAAGAGAAACAAAGGCTATGTGACTTCTAATGTAGAGCTTTTGGGATTTTTTTTTTCCATTATAGACTCATATTTAGACTAAAAAAAGAATTTCAAAGTGATAAAACAGCAATATCAGTGAGCGATCATGTACAAAATTTCTGTACAAAGCAGTCATGGAATTGTGTAGCAAAGAGGTTCCCAACTGGTGTCTCTTTAATGAGTTAAGCCAAGATTAAAAGGAAGGCACAGCCCATGGTGAAGTTAATAAACCTTGGTGGAAGATAAAGGCAATTCTACAGATTGAAGGGTGTTGCAGTGAGGCTGGGGAGGTGCAGCTCTACCAATCTCTGATGGTTTATGGGAGACACGGAAATGAGATGCTGAAGGATCGGAAGGGATGTGGGGCAGGAATAACAGCTGTGGGTAGGGTGAAAGGGGTAGAAAACACCCAAAAGTACAGAAACACCCCCTAATCTGTTTTAGTGAGACTGAGGGTCATGGCTCAGTGAAGAGTAAACCAATTTACAGTAAAGGTTATATCTGCTGCATTGGGATATACATTTTTAATGAAAATAGCAGGGATTGGTGGATTCTTATGAATGAATAACTGTGCATGAAGACCATCAGGATGGCTGTAACAAACAGATAATGCCCATAGTTCACCTTTCAAAGTTACTAATCTTCTAATTGGTGTTGTCTGGTTTCAATATCCTATACTGTTCCTAACTATGCAATCAGCCATGTATTTTCTTAAAAAACACGTGGTCAAAAGAGATTTTCATGCTAGTACACCTTTAATTTGGAAGAATGTTTTTCTCTGTCAGTAATCCTTTTAGTCACAGATGTTTAGCTTGGTGAAATGAAATAGTTCCCAGAATGCTGAAAGTCTGTCTATGATTAAATGTAATCACTTTTTAATTAACTGGAATTTTCAATATCTTGCAAGTACTCTTTATGAAGTTTTATTCAAATGAGGGTATGGTTTACTTTAGTTTTTAAAGTTTGGAGCTCAGAGAAAAGGCAATGGAAGAGACAATACAGAGAAAATGAAGCTTAGCACAAAAAGAATAATGCATAAAATCTGCTTAAAGGCTTTGCAGGATGTGCCCAGAAATGGACCTTGAGCAAGACCTTAACTGTATATTATTCTGATAGAAACAGCTGTACAGCTGTTCATATGCAGCATTATCCTGACTGTTGTGTTGTTTTTAATGATTATGGTTAAAACTGTAACTGAGTGAGTGTGTAGAGCGGTTTCAGCCAGCTTGGCAGTGGCACAGAGAGCTCCACGTGTGACATCTACCCAGGTGGAGTGGCTGCCCTCCCCCAGAACACACCACAGGTGCTGTGCTTCAGCAATGCACTGCAGAAGTCTCCAGGGCATCGTGAGCCAGATAAAAACTTTCAAAGCCTCATGAAGCACAGAACTGCATGATTACAAATTTACCTTCCTGGATCAACGGGCAGTCAAATAGAAGATCATTATAAACCAGAGCAGAAAACCTACTATTATTTCTTTTGAAAAGATCAAAGCTAAATGTTTTCCATCCAAAAATTGCATTAAAATTTCTTTTAATAATAACCCAGGATTTTTTCCTACCAAACTGAAAAATCTCAATTATATGAAGGACAAACCCTTCATTTTGGTAAATATGTACTATGAAGTAGAGCTTTAACATAATATAAATGTTATAAATACTATATAAAAAGCAATATTATAAAATCATATTGAACAAAATATTAAATGAAAACTAAAATTAAAAATGTATTTTATCTCTTTTAAAAAGTGATATTTAGGATATATTTTAGGAAATGAAAGGAAAAAACCTAACTCTTTGTTTTGGAATTTTTGACACAAAATTAAAATCAATAGTGATCTATTAAATATTTTGTTTTCAGTTGAATTTATCTTCTGAATAACCATCTATATATAGCTCTCCTCTTTCAAACAAACATTGTGTTGAACATGCATGAAATCAATCTAAATGTATTCCTATTTTTTGCTCTAGTGGTTATTAATGCTATTCTGCTGGTGTCTGAGTGGCCATTTAAAATGCCCCCCAACCACCATTCCCTCTGAGGACACTTCTCAATCTATTGTACAATCAAATGGAGCAAGAAAGTCTCAGTCTAATTCTTGATGCAGATAAGATAAGACAGATGTATTTCAAGGGCTGGAAATGTATCTGAGAGAGGCATCTCAACAATAAAAACCAATTTACTTGATTCAGGCTCAGGCTGAACTTCTCTGATTGTACAGTCCCAGAAGGAGGAGGCAATCCCTGCAGTCAGCTTTTTGGTTTAGACTAAAAGCACAGCTTGGAAAGTAAGATTACGCACTCCTTTCAACACCCCTGATTTGTTTGAGCTGGGTGTCAGCCCTCTGGTCACAATGTGGGTGTTTTGTCAGGCAAGAACAATCCTCCTTGCCCTCAAGAGTATGGGTGAAAGGAGGCAAATCCCCATTTTGCTACTTTTCTCAAGATTTGTGAGGTGCTTCTGCAAAACAGCAATGGCACTGCCTGCACCTACACTGGGGTGGCACAGCTCAGGGAAGTTTGGGATAGCAGATGCATAATCATTAAGTGTGAAAATATCTTTGTCTCTGGGAATTCATCTCAGCAAGGTAAAGGAAGCCCAAATTGTGTCTCTGCCCCCATCTACATGGTGACATTCTCTGAGGGAGGGTGTTCCTCTGCACCCAGCAAGGTGAAAGAAGAAACCATGGTGAGGAGGCGGCTCTTTCTGTCCTTCCCATGGACAGGCAGCAACGTGGATTTTTGTGCTGGCAGCGTGAGACTGTGCGATGGTCACCAAGTGGGACAGCAACCAGCAAGCGTCCGGTGGCAGGAGCTGGGAAGGGGCGGCATTGGAA
The DNA here is from genome assembly GCA_018697195.1 of Certhia americana. Taxonomy (NCBI): domain Eukaryota; kingdom Metazoa; phylum Chordata; class Aves; order Passeriformes; family Certhiidae; genus Certhia; species Certhia americana. The sequence goes on from CM031879.1 coordinate 6,189,049, forward strand.
CAAGTAGAAAGCAAAGGAGTTTCCTTCCTTAGGAAGGGAAGCGAGCAATTGGCTTGATTTAAAAAGGCCCAGATTCTAAGCTCTAATTAAAACTTCAAATAGAGGGGAAGGGGAGGATGAAGGGAATGTGATTGTAGCACTTTCTTCTGCAAAAACTGCACAGTCCAGGGGTCCCATTCATCTCCAGGAGGACATTCTGCCCTCACAAAGCCAGCCCAGTCTGGCACCAGCCCACACAGCCCCGTCTGCTCATCAGAGCCAGGCACAAGTGCTCAAAGGACGTGTGATCTGGATGAAAGGGACCTTGGCAGAGCTGACAGGAAGTAGCTGTCACTCGTGGCTGTACCAGCACAGGGCTTTCATGAACAGCAAAGCTGCTTCTCATCTCTCAGATGCTCTCTATGGCCTCATTCCCAAGATCACCACTCACATTGTGCGCTGAAGTTGAGGAGTGAGTTTTCTTCCAAAGAATGGTCAATGTGGGGAAGCTGAAAGACTGAAATCTATTTTCAAAGTGTATGAGAGATCTGCTTCATACTATAGACACTGTCACTAAGCCTGGCAGCCTGTGGCTTGGAGTGTGGACCAGGTTTGAACGCACATGTTCACAGCCTGGGTGAAGCAAAGATAATTATTTACTGCTGATGCATCAATAGAAAAAACAGTGCTCCGAAAGCACCAATGCCAAGTGATGCATAGGGTGGGCTGCCAGCCAGGCACTTAGAGAAAACTAATGGAGAAAAAATGTGGGAAATGACAGACACTGCTATGGCATGTCAAGAAGGGGTGCTAAATTTGCAGGGGGTATAGGTTAATGCAGAGGAATCCCAAATGCAGGCTGGATATACATTTCCATTTTACCCATAATAACCTTTTCATTTCTCATTTAGGCCTGAAGGTAGATGCTGTGGGTCACCTCCAGCCAGATTGTGTCCAAAACCCATCTCTATGTGTAAGGATATTTTCCACTCTGTAATAACAATCTGACCTGTGCTACCAGTGCAGCAGGTGTGAGTCTGTCTCCACCTTGGGCTTCTGCTTGCCACTGATACAGGCAATTAAGGGTTTGGATGGGAGCACGAGCTCAAGCCTGCAGCTCCCTGGCAGCACAGACATATTCTGAATTTCCTTTCCTCAGGGACGTTATGTCCTCCCCTGCATAAATATACAGCTATTCTTGCTGTGTGCCTCTCCCCATTGCCACTGAGAATATCTATATATCAATAGGGTTCTATATTTTTAAATGAATGCATCATTATGTAATGTCACAGCTCTGGCACCACAGATTTTCTCTATCAACATATTTTTCAAAAATTTTTTATCCTGCTATTGCCTTGAAAAATGTTTTTTTCTCCCTCAAAATATTTCAGTTTAAAATATTGCCATTAATATTAATAATAATATTATAAGAAGTATTCTTGCTTTTTATGAAGTGGCAATTGAAAGCAGTGCTGAAAGATTTTTATTTTCTTTCAGTGTTGTCTTGCTCAGATGGTGTATCTGGCAGAAGGGAGTGCCTGTGGGGAAAGGAGGAGAGGAAAGACCACAGTCACTAATATAGAGTATTTTAATACAGAATCCAAATGAATGCTGCAGCTTTGTTTGGGTAATAAAGGAACAACTGATGCAGTGATAACATACTGTGAAAAATAGCCAATGTTTTGATATAGTAATGCTCCCATTGCTGTAGGGATTTTTCTGCAGTTACTTAGTTGCGTAAATCATGTGTACATATATATATACGTATATATATATATATATATATATATATATATATATATAAAAAAAAATTCATGACAAATCTTCAGGCAATTTTTACAGCCATTAGCAAGGCAAACATCAAGTATAAGAAATTTCTTAACAGAAAAATAAAAGAAAGTCAGGGAAAAAAAGTCCTTTTACAAGCTTAAACTACCCAGACAATGCATCTTCTATCTGCAGGCACACAAACATACTGGAAGACAAAGCCTGTCCTGAATAGCTAACAATAAATCTAGAATCACAGAAAGGCTGAGCTTTAAGGGATCCTCTTACAACTTGCACTGAAGCAGCACCAAAATATATGTAGCACTCTGCATCTTAAATGTCCTTGAAAACCCTCAGTGAAGCAGCTCCTCAAGACTATTCCAGTGTTTCATACATATTGGGAGCATTATTGTATAGCATTCATCTTAAATTGGCACATTTTTCATAGAACTTCTTACTCTATCCCAAGGGCCATGTAGAATAAGGAACCACCGAGTTTTTTAGTACAAATTGTGTGTACAGCAAGACTGATAACTGTGTTTGTCAGTCTTGTCTTTTTCAGATTGAGACCAGCTCATTCAGCTTAATCTTGTTATTCTTGTAATGTTCCCTGTTTGTCTTAAACCAACACTGAAGCTTTTATACAGACTAGATAAAGCCTTGTGATGGTCAAACAGCATTGAACCATGAAGGAAAAAAAATAAAAGAAAGGCTTGCTCTGTCAGCCTCATCATACAAACAACCAGCTAAGAGCTGGTTTGCCTTTCTATTGACCAAAGACTTTTATAGAGATCAGGATAGTTCTTGCCCTCCATGGTGAGTTAGCACCACTGAGGACATCGACACTGCTACCCTCATTTACAGTGTGAAAACCTGCCCTGAAAATCTCTTCTGAGTTGTTTTAGATTTCTATTCTCTACAAGAAAGAGTATTACAGATCTTGCAGTAATTAAGCTCTTCATACTGCATCTTCCAGCCAAATGCTTTCATTTTTAACTACTCTTTATTTTCTTCTTTTTGTATTCTTTTTTTTTGCTGCTGCAGAGTGCAGCAGCTCAAGATTCAACGGTGCTAGAACAGGGGAGGCTTTGTAAACTGAATCAATAATGCTTAAAATTTAATTAAGCTGTTGCATCTGAAGAACTGACTCCAAAGAGTATATGTGATCCATCATGATACAGCCAGTGCTGTTTCAACTACAGCAATATAAAAGTGCCCATCTTTTCATTGTAAGCCTTTGGCAACATGATATTTTTCTGCAGAGAGACTGAAGGAAAGAACAAAATCCAGTCAGGAACTCCCTGCAGTTTACTCTGAAGTGTTCACCACACTTTGACCTTCATAGCTAAGCATCCCCTCAATCCCTACCAAACATGCATGGATTTCTGATCCCTGAATGTTTGATTTTCCCAAGGTGTTTGGCTGTCCTTGCAGAGAATTATCACTGGCAAGGAGAGCAGGAAGTATGTGAGTCAGGGCAATCCCAAGCACAAATACAGGCTGGGAGAGTGGATTGAGAATGAAATTTGGGGATGTCTGTTGATGTGAAGCTCAGCATGGCCCTGCAATGTCTGCTTGTGACCCAGAAAGCCAACTCTGTCCTGGGCTGACCACAAGAAGGGTGGCTAGCAGAGTGAGGGAGGGGATTCTCCCCTGTACTCTGTTCTTGTGACCCTACCTGGAGTGCTGTGTTCAGAGAACCCTCACCATAAGAAGGATGTGCATCTGAGTCCAGAGGAGGGATGTAAAGATACTCAGAAGGGCTTTAGAAAGAGGGTAGGTTTAGAATAGGTATTAGGAAGAAATTCTTTCCTATGAGGGTGGTGAAGGACTGGAACAGGTTGCCCATATGTGGATGTCCATCCCTGGAAGTGTTCAAGGCCAGTTTGGATGAGGCTTTGAGCAAGTTGATCAAGTGTGTGGCATCCCTGCCCATGGTGGGGGGTTGCACTAAAAGATCTCACGGGTCCCTTCCAACCCACACCATTCTGTGATTCTCTGAATTGTTTGGGATATAATTTTTGTACCTCACTTGTAAAGGGAAAATAAATATTCCAGCTCATAAACCCTGAGAAAAGGTGGCTTCTTGAGAAATTGCAAATGCCTCTAACACTTTGGGAGTGTGCTTGGAGCTGGGAAGGCACCAGGACTCCCCTGACACTTCACAAAGCACTGACACTTAATCTTTGGGCTTTGCAAGAAGATCCCTCAGAGCCTGACACATCCATTAAACAAGAAATTTTAAGGAGGTACCCCAAGCTTTTAAATATATTTAATCTTATTTTAAAATATATGTCCTAAATCACCACACAGTCTAACATTTTACGTATCTGGCTTTTCATTCTGAACTTCTTTCATAGGTCTTATTCCAATTAAGTATAAGAAAGAAAAAGAAAAAAAAAAAAAGGAAAAGGAAAAAAAGAAGAACATGCTTTTGTACATAATGCATGAACAGAACTTTTATACAATTCTGAAATATTAAAATGGAAGTTTATTATGTTGTATAATGATTTTATTATATGAATGTATGAGAAATTTCCTAGAGAAATATTTAAAAAGAACTCAGAACATGACTTTGTCACAGTTCTTTCAACACTCTATTTTTATGTGTCCCACAATTATTCTTTTTTAATGTGTTCTGCATTTCTCCACATTGTGCTTACTCTGCCCCACCCTGTGTTAGCAGTGCTGCATTTTATAAGAGCTCAAGGAGAAGAGACAGCTGGTTATGGCAGAGTCAGCTGGTGATGTTGACAAGCTCCTTGATACACTAAAACGCCAGGGAAAAACGGGTTGTGCTGTAAACATCAAAGTTAATTCTCACCAGGGGTTTGTAGGAATATGCAGGTCACATCACAAGGTGTTTATGCAAAATATCCTACACCTGGGCACAATTCCTGCTTCTTACAAGGAATGGTGACCAAGATCCCTCCTTCCACCTCCCAGTCACTCCCTGATGCAGGAATTCTGCCCTGAAATGTTTACAAAAGGACTATAATATACACTCCTTAAGCTTCTACAAAAATAAAATATAAGAAGTTTTACCAAAGTCCACAGAAATATAGTCACAGTTGCAGAAGTTGACATCGAACTTTAAAAGCTGGACAGGAGCCTTACCTGCATCACTAAGAAATTACTGGCTAGATCCAAGTAAAACCAGTATTTTTCAATTTATAGACACATAAATTTCATAAAACAGAGTCATGGTTCAAAAGTATTTCTACTTTGGGTCTGTTTTTCCAATATTATTCATTTTTAAAAGAGCCATTCAAGATTTTTTTTGTCATATTTTCAAGATTGAACTTTTTTTCAGTCCACAGAGGATAAAAACTACCACTGCTTCAGAAGTTGCTCATAAACTCATATTTTTAAAAAATATAGGTTACAATGCCGCAATAAGAGGTACTTTTTCATATATTTTTGAAGTGTTTTCCCATTGACTTTTAGCGAGATAAAGTTTCTACATCAGCAGTTAGAAATGAAAAGTAGTTATCTCGTCAGTTTTTGTAAGGTGCTCTGGGAAGGACTATCTTGTGGAGGATTTGGGATTTTTAGTGCAGAGGGAAAAATCTCAGAAAATTCCCCTACTAATACTTCTGAGATAATTTCTTTTCTGAAGTATATCTGTAAAAGATACTGCAGAGTGGGTTGGAACAGAGAACTAATTGGACTGGGGTTTGGTCTATACTTTATCTATTTCACTTTCCAGTAATTTCTCTCCATAAAAAGACCTTAATCAGACATTGCATGCATTCTTAACACCCTGCAATAAAGAGGAAGGTGCTTACCTAGGAGTGAAACATATGGACTATAGGATAGGAAGAAATAGGGTCATAACTCTGGCTCTTAACACCTGTTGGCTCCCCAGTAGCCATCAGTATACTGACGTGGATTCCTTTTGTGAAAGAAAAAGCATCAGAAAATTAGTAGTTGTTTGAGGCATAAAGTGGATTAATGTTTCCAAGTTTTGTAGCTTTTGAAATATCTAATTTTTAATATGGCTTTTTCCAACCGTACCTCGACACATTTGAACAATTGCCAGCGTTTTCTGATCTGACTTTTACAGGTTGTTTCACAGGTCTGCATACTCAGCTCAAGTTATTTAGCTATATGTACAAGCAATTTGGATAAGCATTTTGTTTCTTCTACTTCATAAAATATCCATCAAGCTTAGACATGTACTCCTGATCATCTTTCCCCCTGAGATTTTTTTTTTTTTCAGCCTTACTCTGTGGTCTCCTTCCTGTCCCTAGTCTCTTATTCCTACTCTCCCTGTTTCCAGCTGACACATTATCCATTTCAGAAGCCACAAGCTGTAGGTTATTTCCACAGAGCAACATCAGCTAGCCCTGGATTTCCCAGGTTGCCACAGTCAGTGACTCCAACTTATTGCCTTGGCTGTCTCCTACTTGCTCTTCCCACCTCCCTTTCCAAAGACTTTCCCTCCAGCATCTGCCTTATCAGGCTGGGGGACAAAATCCACACTAATGCACTTGAGCCTCTGAGGAATGCAAAATCCTCAGCATCCCCACCAGAGTTAGTCTGAGGCAAGTGAGGGCTGCTGGATACTCTCAGTTCTTCAGAAGACTTTATATGACAATTCAAAACAGACCTATTCTAGTGTGTTATTAGGGTATAGACACTGGGCATTTGCTCTGGGAAGATAAAGAGTGCAGCCCTGCACTTCTGGAGTCATCTGCTTTTAAACCACATCATATTTGATAAATTCAATAAGATTTCATTAGGAATTTGAGGCTTCTATTAGATCATCTACAAGAACTAAAAAGAAAAAAAAATCACAAAAAAACATAGAACTGAGTACTTTTTTTAATTCTAAACAATAATTTGTCTGATACTAGGCTTGCTTCTTTTTTAAAAATGGTCTTAAGAAACTGCCATGTGAATTCTGCTTCAGGTAAAGAACAGCATAAGTTTCAAAATCACAAGATAGTTGTTTTAGGGACAGATCTTGGATAGACGGACATAGGAAGAAAAAAATAATTACATATAAATTTAATCTAGGGTGGTTTATGTTCATGACACAACAGATGAGGCAGTATGAAACTATATTGGTGGGGTAGAAAGCTTATTTAAATACATTTGAATAATTTATTTCCTGAAGTCTGGATAAAAATAGTACAGAGTGTGTGTGGGCTATATTACTGAGATATGTTCCCATTCAAAACAGACATATTTCATCAGTTTTTCCTTTCAATAATCCAATTGTCAGTTTTATAGTCCATAAAAAAATGTGCAGAAGGGATAGGAAATGACTTTCATACATAGCCTGACTGCTGAGTTGCTCTGTTTCATTACATTGCCCTGCAGATGACTGACAGCTCTGTAATCAACTTCAGACTGGATTTAGTGGTTCCACATCCCATTCTCTCATTAATTATTGAAAGCATTTTCCTCTGTTGCACACCAGGTCACTGTATCCACTGTGCTTATATTTGCATCTCCTGAGCAGCAGAGGAGTTGTTGTTGAACTGGGAATCAGTCATCACATTCACATGCACAAGAGAAGATGAAGAAAAGGAACATAAAAGAACCACAGAAGTATTTGCAAGAGGCCTGGAGCAGCTCCACTGCCACCTGTGAGGTCTCATGTTCAAAAACAAACTGCTCACTTACAAGAGAGGTTCTTGTTTTGCAAAAGCTTTTGGTTTTTATTCTAAACAGAAAATAGTTTTGGGTTGGGCTTTTTTGGTTTTGGTTTGGACTTTATTTTTTACTGTTAATGGTGCTATTCACCCATTTCTTGCTGTCTGCTTAATTGGAGAGAGCAGAAGAAAAAATATTCCTGAGAAACCTGCATGTGCAAATAGCATATGAGTAGAATTAGTGCCCTCTAAATGCCATATATATTTTAGATTATATTTTTTTCTGAAACGTTCAGTGACTGCTAAAAAGTATCCTGGTCAGAGCTCTTTCTAGGAAGACTGGGTGACTGATCAATTAAATTTGCCTATAGAAATAGGTCAGGTACACATCATCTCGTGCACTCTTCTCTGAGGTAGCTCTGCTTTGATGATAACTAAAACCTGGTGCCAGGGTATATACTGCCTTCTTTGCTAGGCTATAGGTGCCCAGCCAATATATAGCTAATAAAATATAATCACAGAATTATTTGGGTTGCAAGGAACATTGTAGATCACTTCACTGCAACCACCTGCCACAGGGATGCCTTTCACTAGACCAGGTTGCTCCAAACCCCATGCAACCTGGCCTTTAACACTGCCAGGAATAGGACATTCACAACTCCTTTGGGCAACATGTGCCAGTGCCTCAACACCCTCAGAATAAAGAATTTCTTCTTTACAACTAATCTAAACTTAATCTATTCCAGTTTAAGCCATTCACCCTTGTCCTATCATCACACACCCTTGTAAAATGTCCCTCTACAGCTCTCTTGCAGCCCCTTTGGGTACTGGAAGGTGCTCTAAGGTCTCCCTGAAGCCTTCTATTTTCCAGGCTGAACAACCCCAGCTCTCTCAGCCTGTCTCCATAGGAGAGGTGCTCCAGCCCTCTGGCCATCTTCATGCCCCTTGTATGCACTCACTTCAACAGGTCCATCTCCTTATTTTGAGGGCTCCAGAGCTGGACACAGCAGCTGCCTTCTTAATTCACAGTATCACGGAGTGGCATGTTTGGGATGGATGGTGCATGACATATCTCATATCTACTTACAGTTAGTTTTAAAAATAGCAGGCTAATTGACCTACTCACCCGTCTCCAAATTCCTACTCCTAATATCTCTGACTGTATCCTTCATAAGTATCCACCTCCCTGCACTGATGTGATGATAATTTCATGGAGCACCAATATCCTGCCTATCAAATAGAAAAAACACCAGTTTCTGACCTCATGATCTTGTTCCATGAGAAACTGTCCATGAATGGGAGAAGACAGAAATTTCATTTAAAAGATAATGCTGAGGTTTCAAAATTAACCTGCTTCTGAAAGAGAATAAAGCTAAAAAAACCACAAATGAAACAAAAGTCAGGGGAAAAGTATGTCTAAATGTTAGAAAAATTGTTGTTTTTTTTTTTTTTTGTTTTAAATAAAAAATTTACTTTAGAAAATGAAACAGAAGAAAGAATTGAAACATAAATTTCCAACCTGGACATTTCTCAGGTATTAAGGGTGCATCTCAAAAGTAGAGATTTTTGATACATACCTTCAGGACTGATGTCTAAACAACTGAATTGAACACACTGTAATGAACTATACTTGACAATACTTGGAAAGATAAATTATTCATCTCTAGAGGATGAACAAACCGAATATTTTTTAAAAATTGGATTTTTTTTCATGATGTATGAGAATGACTGAATTTGTGTAAAAGCAAATACTGAGGGCTTTGAAGAAACTGCAGAATTTGATCTATGATTAATAAGTTGAATCAGTTGAAAACACTTGCAGCAGGCTTTTGAACATAATAAAACAGTGTTATTAGAAAGGTACTATGTAGTGGGACTAAAAGTGTGAGCATAAAATTTATTCATGAGTTCAGCTGAAGTAAGAAATACCACAATTTCTCTAACACTGGGAAGAAGAACAGGCTTTCTTAATGTTACAATCTGTGGAAAACCAGCTATTATATGTGAAATCATTTCAATGCATCTTGCAGCACAAGCCAATACTGCTGCTAAAAGAAGGGATTGTTTTACATGTAAATAAGTTTTTAAGCACTTACAGTAGCAGACTCACAAACACAGGTCTCTATAATACTTATTCCAGGTGACATTTTTAGCTAGTAAAATTGTTTCTTTTGAAATATGTATGAAATATTTTCTCATCCTAGAAACACAAATATCAAAGTTAATATCAAAAACAATTTTTAAAGTTTCTTCATATTCAGTAAAATGTCAATAACTGTTCAAAAATGAGGTTAAAATATCCATTTTATTTCCCTCTCAAAAAGAAGCATTCTTACAAGGATAATATGCCAGTGCTTCTGTGTTTCTTCACCACTTGACTTATAATTAACTAAAAGATTAACTTAGATATAATTACGTGATGGTGCAGAATGAACATAATAAATGAGAGAGCTTTGCTAATCTTACTATCTCTTACTGCTGTTCCAATGATGAAATTAAAGAAGAAAAGCACTTAAAAAGTCCTCAATTACATTTTCTTAATCTTAGGCCAATTAGCACACGGCATATCTTCATGTCAAAATCATATTCCCTTTTAGAAAATCTTTACTAACAACTTTCTTAATAGTTTTCATATGCATTTAAAAAACAGTAGCCTGTAAACAAAGGAATGTGGATTCTAATTGAACAGCTCCATGATGGAAGTCATGATGATAAGGCTGACGTTTGAAGACTAGGTAAGATTTGGCTTTTAAAAAGCGAAAAGTCTATTTAAAAATAGAGGAAAGAGAAAGGATTTTCAGAAAAATGCCTAGTGTGTGGATCTTTTGCTCAATAATAGTCATAAATTTTCACTGAAGACTTCTGTTACAGCAAGCAGAATTCAGGAGTATTCATAACATCACCTGTGCTATGTCACCTCCAATATGAAAAACTCCTTCAGCATAAGAGAAAAAAAATTGTCATCCATATCATCACATCCCATCACTGACAAACCATAGTCTTTCCCATCATAAAGATAATGGCTCTGCCAGCCCTTTTACTAATACTGAGAAACTCATCAAAAAAAGTAATAACATTTCTCCTAATTTCCTATTTAAATGTAATTAAGGTCAGATTATACACAACAGCTCCTGTGCTAATATAATACTTTCAGTTTAAATAATCCATTATTTTTTTTTTTTTTTTTTCTTCAGAATTGAGCACTTTTTCAATGAATGCTCTCTAGGAAGGCTGGAATTATCCCAATTGTCTCAGGATCACATCTGTCATATTTAAGGATGCACCATGCTGGTGGCTCATAGACAACCTGCTTCCAGCTGATCCACTGATTACTTTCCCCCTGTCTGTTATTTCCAGTTTATAAGCACATAGCTGGAATCAGCTTTTTCTGTAAGCCTAAAAGTATAACCTTGCATTTCACTTTGCTACAGCTCATCCCCATCCCACTGTTCAGCTTTCAATGTCCTTTCAGCTTCCTTATACAATATTATAACAGCTGACTAGTGCCAAGGCTTAGTATTAAAATGTCACTAATAATGTTGTTATAAAGATTATTTTTATGGACAACTGCTGAAAAATCACATTGTCAGACCTGTTAGACTGATTTTCACCTCCTTGAACATGCAGAATAGTACAGGGCCTATGAGCAGGAGCTTCACACAACTGCTAAAAAAAAAAAAAAAATCAAAACAAAACAGCCTCTTTATCTCTTTGAAATGGGACATTTATTGAGACCAAACTGAACTTCTGAGAATGCTGTTTCATCATCTGGAAATGAAAATTTTTAATGTTTAACCTCATTTAGGCTCTGCATCTTCTTCATGTAATATTAAGAATGCACAAAAGAAAATCAATGTTGTCTTCGTGTAACAACATACAGATGGATAATCTGGTCTTCCAGGTGAATAAGATGTGAGACTAGGAATTTATTGACAACAGTACTAGGAAAATGGCATCTTTTTATTTAAAGCAAATTTCTACTTATAAGGATGAATTGTAGAAAGCAAATGGTAATGAAACTGTTGCTGTCTGGAAACTGAAATGGATGCAAGAAAATTGCACAGATGAAACAACAAGTAGAACAAAACTAGTTTGCATGACAGGCACAAATATCAATTTACCTGCCTGTTCAGGCAGCAGCATTTTCTTGGTCTCCCAGTGTGAAGAACGATTTTTATCAGAAACCATCAAACTATTACCCACATAATCATTGGTTAAGGCATTTGTCACATGTGGGAAGCATCACAATTGTTATTTTGTGTATATGGCAACTTGAGTAGAGAGACCTGTAATGAACAAGGAAGTTATGGGTTCTTTAAACTGCAGTCATTAGTTCAGTCTTTGGGTCACCTTTTCTCACACTGAAGGCTTAAATAAAGGAGGAATAATTTCTCATTCAGAATAAGTCTGGAATTGTGACAGATCAGCGATGAAAGTCTGTTCCATGGTCAGCTTTCTGTCTGTTTCTGAAGGAGGATGGTAGGTGACATGGTGGGTACCAACTAGTGGTGATAAGTAGAATCAAACCTAGACTTTTCTTTACAGCCTCTGCAGGAAAACAGATATTTACACACGCAGTGTGCACGGCACACTTAATCTCATTCCAAAGCAGGTTTCTAACTTGATCAGATGAATCATGCATTAGTTTGCATATTTCCTTTTATGAACTATAAAAGGTAGCCATGATAATAAACTCAGATATAAATATCGAAGTTGCTGCAGGCTGAAATTAGTGAGCTGAAACACACCAAGTAGACATGTGTGCTCTCAAAACCTAGAAATGCCCTATTTAAAACAAAACCAAAATAAAATCAGTGTTTATTTCCCCTCAGAGTTTATAGTTACGGCATAAAACAAGGATACCCATATACTTTCAGTATCCTTGAAGCATTTTAAAAGTACATGCTGTGAATATTTTAATATATTCATCTTCAGTGGAATAGTGAGTTCAGATTTCTTTTTCAAGTTTCAGTGTTTTCCTCACCCTTACCACCCCTATGACTTTTCTAGTTATTTTAAAATATATAAAAAGCATGGAAACATAAATCTTGACAGGATCTCAAGAGTGCATGTATTAATCTGTCCCCTAGATATGAGATAAGATGGATATATCTTAACCATTTCTGTCAGATGCTTTTCTGAAAACATTTTCATAAAAATATCCAATGGAGTAGATTTTATAGCTTCTTTGGGTAATCTGTTCCAGGGCTTTACTCCCTGGTAATCTGAATGTGTTTCTTATTACACTTTTGCCAGTTAAATTAATTTGTTTTTTCCTTATCCCTGTGAATGTAGAAAGCAATTAATCATCACTTTTTTTATAATACAATTTAACATATTAAAGATGGCCAACCTATCTCAATCTCTGTCTTTCCTTCTGTAGACAAAAGGAGTCAAACTTTTTTCTCCTGTTATCCCTCCTTCAAACTTTCTGGGCTATGTCTATCTTTGACTACAGTGAAACTTAAAATTTTACAATGGAACAGTGGTAGGTGAACTTTAATCATTATTTCCCATATCTTACCTCTCACATCGTGTTAATGAATCCCAGAATGAGATTCACCAGTTTTGAATTATCATCTCCCTGTTGATTTTCTTTCTCCTCAGAATGTACTATCATTCCCAGGTCTCACGTGGCACATTGCTGCCTTGTGAGCTACCCCTCATTTTTTAGTTATACATATGATTTCTTCTTCAGGGTGCAGTGCCTTTTACTTCTCATTATTGAATTTCATCTTGTTAGATTTCATCTTATTTCCCCAGTTTCTCAAGATCATTTTGAATTTAAATGTGCCTTGTAGGTCGCTTGTGACCTCCCTCCTGGCCCTCCTTGAATTCATCGGTGCCTCACAGATTAGAAGGGAAACTGATAATATTACTGAGCTAATCAGTGTGTGAAATGAAAAGTTAAAGCAATGGTAGAGAGTGAAAAACATGGATGGAATTCGTTGGGAATAAATGCCTTGTAGGTAGCTGCCAGCTAGGAGATATCAACTCCTACATGATGCTTCTCCTGATACTGCATATTTTGAGAATATTTAGTACCTACTCAAGAAAGTGATGATTTGCAAACAAAGCATAACTTTAAAGTCTCTAATTCCTTAATCTTATGCATGTGTGCTAAGAGCCTGTGTCAGCCTTCTACATACCAAAATGATGCTTCCACTGGGTGATTGACCTGCAAAGGGAGGTCACTTGGGATGTGTAAAAATGTGTGTTGGTGTCACATCAAAGGAAAAAAACCCAGTAACACATTGTCTAGGACAAAGCTGTGCAGGTCAGAAAATGATGAAGGTGGACTATTTCAGCTGGACAACTGCTGCATCTGAGACATTGGTAAAATCAGTGGGAGGCACATACACAACATGCCAATGTTTGCAGCCCAAGACCTGCACAAAACCTCCCACATTTTATCAAGGATTATACACAGACTGCAAGTTTTCCCATTTTAAGATGTGGAACCTGAAGTGCAGTGCAGCTAGGAACAAAGTTTCCATACAAGCTTAACATAATGAACTAGAGAGTGCATGTTGCCTGACAGAAGGAGATAACCAAAAAGAAAAAGGATATTAAAAGGGATAAAGAATGCATTAATTATATGTAAATCTGTAGATTACATCTTTTAATTTGGAAATTTTCTTCTGTATTGGGAACAGTGGGTCAAGGATTCTGGAGCTTCTGAGAGCCTGTAGTCAGACAACAGGTGTGAGATAGTAAATATCAACTGACAAGAGATGAAAACCATGGAAAGTGCATCCAAAAATAATTTAAAAACCCTAAAAATCAATACAACTATTTTTTGTTCCTTTACCTAATTTACTAAAGGAAATACTGAACTTATCAGGAACCACCTTATAGGTATATAGGAAATATACAGATATACCTGAAATATCTCCATAGCCTAGCAATGAATCACTAAGTGTGGTGTGGGGATTTTTTTACTCAGCTGATAGTGACTCTATCCCATACTTTCATACCAAATACTTAGTTTAAGCAGCTCTTCTCTGCTTGGCAGAATTCAATCAAGAATGGTTCTTCAATAACTTCTTTCATCTCTAAAGAACAGATTGCTCTTAATAAATTTTTAATGACATGTTTCTGTTCTATCACATTATTTTTCAAAAATATATGTAATTCAGGTTTTTCACTGCCACCCTGCATAGCTTTTTCTTTTTTTTTTTTTTTTGGTAATTGCTTAAATCTTTGCAATATTTCTCTCTTAGTAGGCAGTCTGCATCACACTCCATACATCTGTTTTTTTTCCTTTTATATTTATTCAGAAATACTATGTCTTTTACCTTCTGCTATCACTTCTTCAGGAATGAGAGTAAAATAAAGTCTTTTAATATATAGAAAAAAATATATCTTAAATTTTCCTCAGATATTAATTCTTTTTGTGGAAACACTGCAGTTCAATGACTCACTCTAATGTGTCTCTTCAATGACAACACAAAATTTTATGGCATTTCAAGATTTCAATTTTTTCCAATTCCCTCCTATTATTTGTATATTCCTGTACAGATATCTCAACTTCTCATCAGACAACTCTCATTTTCCTCCAGCAGTTTTCAGCTAGATTCCATATTTTTAGCATCCTCATCAAATATTCTGAAACAATCATTACCAGGATGATTAATGGTGATTCTCTTAGGTACTCTTTCCTTGTTTTCTCAGCTGGACACCCCATGCTCCTCATACACCTTCCTCAATGAGCACTGGCAAGGAAGATCTGGGTCAGAAATTTTCTGTGACTTCCATAAGATAATCTTCCCTAAGTAACTCTAAAAGGTTCTTACCTGACAGTATAAGCCTGTACAATTGTATGAATTTGGGAGAACAGACAGAAGCACCGCTTGTTATTCTTCACTTTGTTCTCAGAATTTTGTAACTATTTGTAATTGTCGTAGGGTCACTAATACCAATGTGGATAAGCAGCTTTGAGTGGCACTGATGTTTTCAAGGTCTGTGCAAGATCTTGAAGGTCATCAAATTCAGATACTTGGGCATGTCACAGCCGATTCTATTTGCAATTAAAATAGTGAGAATAACAAGAAGATTAATTGCTTTCTGTGGAGGTATTACAGATTCATATCAATGTAATTGAGCTCATAATCTGGCCCGTTGACAGGTGATTACATTTATAAGGAGTGATTTCATTGTTATTGTTCTTGCCACAGTGCTTTCAAAAAAATGTAGTCTTGATCTACTTTCACATTTCAAATGCATTAAAAATATGCATAAAGTAAGATAATTCCTCCTATAAAGAGGTTATGCTTAGTTAATTTTCTTTCATCTCAAATAAAGATTGCTTCTCTCTCCTTCATCTTCCTGTCAATATGCAATTAATAGGTGGAAATAAATGTATTCTCACCAATGTCAGTGCTGATATTGGTAAGTAAGGATGAGTCCTCTAGAACAGTGGTGAACCTGGGCAAACCGCTTGATTGCTGCAGCCAGGCTACATCTGGTACTGGATGCAGTTAGCTGTCAATATCTTGTATCATGGAGCCGTGCTGTGGAGGAAAAAGTTATTTTACACAGCACAAGTTCAGCCTCTGTGACCTTTCAGCCTGCACTGTCCAATGTCAGAGGGCAGCAACATGAGCACTCCTTGGTATCCCTGGGTGAACCTCCACAGTCATATGGATCCAATGTTACACTGGGAAATCCCTGGACTTTGTAGTTATTGGTTCAGCTCGGGCAACAAGAGAGGCAAACAAAAGAGTTAAAGCCTGTGTTAAACTCTACACATATCAGCAATATCATAACTTCAGAGAAAACTGCAATCATACAAAATGGCAGCATTCAAAACCAAAACTACTGACCCAGAGTGGAGTCTTGTATGAGGTGTTCTTATCTGTGCTCATTCACAGTGATTAGGGTCTTCACTGCTGTGAATTATGCATGGAGTAAGTCAGGAGAGTCCTGGTATTTGTATGTATTTGGTAGGAAAAATTATACCACCTTGAATTGAGCCACCACTGAAGAAATCATCTCACTTTCAGATCAAAGTGGCAGCAAATCACACAAATGTTGTTGTTGGTACAGAACAATAACACATAATGTCAAACACAAAAGCAGGTGGTTCCCAGGCGCTGGAAAATATTTGCCTTAATTACTGTCATTTATGAAACCCCTTAAAAACTGATTGCTTTAATTGAAATTTGTGGAAATAACATACATTTGTCAGGGAAAAAAGATTGTTTTGTTTACCACCCCTGTTGTGTCTAAAATAACCACAATTATACAATCTATTGGTGAATGAATGGTTCTTTTGGTGAGTACTAGAGAACAGAGGGTATGCAGTTAAAACAAAACCAAATTCAAAAGCACTCTTTAAAATGTATAAAGGTTTATAACAACTAAAACACATTTCTCCTATCCCCCCTCCAAAAGCACACTGCTAGCAATTTCACTTTATAGCAAAATGCATCAGAGAAAAAGTCATTACGCAAAGAAGCAAATCTCCAACTATAAAGACTTTAGATGATAGTGGTATCAAGACTAAACTATTTGCATAAGCTTGAATCTTGGCAAGCAGATGAAAAATCTAACTCCAAGGTCACAAACCTTTCCAATCTGCCCAAGGGAAAAGAGGTAGCTTCAAGCCTTTCATAAATGAAGTAGTAAATCTATTTAGAGCAGCACTTCTGAGGAGGCTCTTTTTTCTGTATTTTAGTACTTAGAAAGTTCATCCTTTGATTTCCTGTTTTCCCAATTTAGCAAAACATTCCTTTATTCACTGTATTGGGAAAATTTTCAAATATGGCTAAATAAATGATGCACCTTCCATTTTATCCCAGCAAACTGACTTTATCACACATGTTCCAAATTTCTGTTTAAATCTCTTAAAATATTCAAGTTAGAATAACTTTATCAAGATTTAAATTTTATTACAGGATATGAGAAGATGGAAGCCTTAGCCCCACAAATAACTGCAGGAAACTGCAGGCAGGGGCAACCTACTGCATTAATACAATGTAAGGTGGTAAACTCCACATGACAAAATTTCTCATTTATGTCTGTCATTGCTCTACATGACCTTTATGCTATTGAAGGCTCCTAGGTTTTACTGCAATTACAATATTTACATCATATTCTTTGGAAAATATTTGGAAAATATACTTTCTTCTTCCAAAAATCATGTTTTGTACATCTGCATATTCTCTCACGCCCAGCTAGCTCCTAACTTAATGCTTGCATAAAAATTTACAAGCCCAGAAAAAGATCAGGAGCTTAGATATTAATTGTATCTGATTTGTATGCTATTTATGTACTATCTCAAATAGCACACATAGACATTTTGTTACATTTGAGGTGTCCTAGGATATTTCCTACAGCTGCTGTTCTAAAAGGTGTGGCCTTCCAAAGGTCCCTATAACATTTTCAAAGGCAGTGAAAATATTTCAGATACCATGATATGAGGGAGTGTTGCAGAAGATACCTTAGGTGGATGGCTGATTTTGCAGTCTTACTTTAAAAAGTCAAGAAGGTTAAAGGAACTACTCCATTTTCTCTAAGCTATATATATTTGGCCAGTTACATTTCTTAACAGGCTCCACTCGTACTAAGAGATCTTCTTTATCTATAACGAGATCCTAAGTGTTTGAATCACACTTGGACAACTACAGAGAGACACTTAAATGTGTGAGTTTCTCACTCTAACTGTCAGATGCTGAGTTCAGTAAGGTTTCTGATTCTTTCTCCCACTAATCTCAAAAGCCAGCTATTAAGATTTGGTCAGTTTAAAAATAATGTATTTCAGTTTGGGACAAAAACCTGCTGCATGGCTCAGTTTTAACTGTGATGATCCCCTACGATTAAACATTTGGTTTATGATATGTTCATTACTAAAGCGTTTTTAGGAACAGAATTGCTAGAAATGTAATAGAAATAGTGGTGTTGTAGCTGTGACATTGTAGAAACATATTTCCTAGGTAGAGGTAAACATTCTGGTTTAGACCTAAATGTCTTTCATGGTTAGAAAAATGGAAGCACTGGGAAGACCTCCTTTAATGTGTTTCTAGATGAAAAGCATTGTGATAACAATGTGTAAGATGGTGTAGTTTAGGAGTTTTTAATTTTGGGTTTTTTACAAAGTTCTGACTTGAGAACTATTTGTGGTTCCAAGAGCCATTTTTTCAAGACTTGCAAGATAAGTCTAGAGATATTGGTGGCTAAGAAAAATGTTTTGTTTGTTTTATCATCAAACTGTTTTTATAGATTGCTTGAGGTAAATTAACAATGCATACTTTAGGAACATAATTTCTGCCTAGATTTCACTGAGAGTATGTAAATACTGTTTTTGAACTTGCCTTTAGCTCATTATGCATTCTAATGCAAATTTGTAATGGACGAAATTTTGGGTTGTTCTTAATTAAGTTTATAGAACTTCAGTCTGATTTAAATCTATCCTAAAATAAATAACATAGCACCCAAATGATTTAAACCAATCGTTCAGTTCACTGTATAAAAGCTGTACTTAGATGAGCTACCCACAGGAATTCCTACATAAGAAGGAGCAGCTCATGGAGTTGAAGAAATGGAAAAGCTGAGCTTGAGAGGCTTTAATGCATTCCTATTGATAAATTCTATTTACATTATTATGGAGACAGCTTTTGCAGTTTGCACTGTGTGATCCACTGCAGTCTGGGAAGCTGCAAAGGCAGGATCTGACCTCAAGCCCATATGCCCAAAGCTTTATCCTTTCTCTGCAGCATGGCTAAAGAAACTTTAGCCCACTCCTCCCCAGCCTTGACTCTCTCAGCAGAGCAGAAGGTTTTCACTTCCTTCGTCCTTCTCTCTTTAGACAGAACTGCACTTATCCTCACCTACAGACATCTGCCCAGCAGCTAAATGAGGTGCCAGTTATTGAAATTACCCAGGACATTCACTCCCCCCCAGCAGCAGCCTGTCTTCTTCTTCTGCCTTTCTTGCAACCATCCTGTTCATGAATCTTCCTGTTATTCTATTGTATCAGGAGCAATATTTTCCTTTGTGCCCTTAAATGCAAGGAAGGACGTACAACCACTTTAGTCAAATACAGCTCTACAAGGGAAGCAGATGAGGAGGAAGGGAACAGGGGATATGACAGATGCCAGCCCAATAGGAGTGACTACAGCAGCCACTGCTGATAACAAGGTCACTGCTCACCAGAAGAAGCTGTCATCTTCCATTCTCCTGAGACTAGCTCAGCTGGACAGAGCATGGTGCTAACAACATCAGGGTAGTGGGCTCAACCAATGTATGGGCCATTCCACTAAAAATTTGACTTCATGATCCTTATGAGTTGCTTCCAACACAGAATCTTCTGTGATTATCATACCAGCAACAGCAGTAGTCAGCTATTTCTGGAGAGATGAAAAAGATACAGGAGAATAATTTCTGTCCTGTTTGGACAGAAATTGTTGATGAAATATTCACCATCCTATGCTTATGAAAGAAAAAGCTTTAGGCTCTCCAGAAAGGTTTTGTAGGCCGAGTCTACAGTAGAGTGATATTAGGATTGCACTTTCTTTCTGTATTACTTGCCCTAAAGAGCTGTATGAGTTGTTCATCCTCATTTTTCTGTCTTGATTAATATCCAAATAAAACAAATCTGTATAGACAGAGATGGCTGAGGTAATGACAACCACTCCCTGTCTCCATGGTCAGGTGCTTCAGAAGGAATGACATTGTAGGAAGGCTGACAAAAGCACAAGATTGAACTGGTAAAGAAGTGGTCAGATACTGAATACTTAGGGAATGAATAATTTCTTTGGTTTTCCCCTTAAGAAAACATTCTATTAGTAGATACCAGATGCTCTTGTCACACTTACATGGGTGTATGACAAGCCCCAGGGTGTCAAAGAATGGGATACATTCACAGAAGGAGTGTGTCCTGCTTAGTCCTGCTTTCTACCAAAAGGGTCCACTGAAGCCTTCTGCCTGCTTAGCTCTTTGTGGTTTCTGAATTTTTACTGATTGGAATTATTATGATGCTGGCTATTGTCTGTGGCAGAACCAGTAGAGAGATGTGTGTGTGTGACTCTCAGCTGCAGCTGCCGCAATCTCTTCCTTTTGTTAAGTGTTGAAGTGATCCAGGACTGTTTGCTGTGATGAACACTGTCCACTTGACACCATGAATTATCATTATCCATAGAAGCAAGAGACTGTATTGATCAAAAATGGCTTCTGTGCCTCAAGTTGTAAAATCTGATTTATCACCTCACCCTTGACAATATCTTACTTAAAATCCCTTGCCAGTCTGACATTTAATATCCTTTAAATGAAAGAGTGTTTAACCTGAAGAAAATGCATTGAACCACAAATTTATGAAAGACACAAAACTGGAAGTTGCAAGATGTGTGCTTGCTGACTGATTTCTTACCAGTGTCTGGAGAAGTCAGTACTAAATGGTCTCCACATGTAAGTATTTCTGCCTCATTTTTTTTCTTTTTGGGAAAACAGCTACAGATGAGCTCACAGGGCATGCTAAGGAGCTGTTTCATTTCTCATCCATATTACCTTTTTGAAGGAATGATTTTGGGCAACCCAGCCTCTGGGTGAGAAGTCATGAGCATGTTTTCTTCCTTCAGTAATGTATGCTCTCAGCTTCCTATTCTATCAATTATCACATCAGTTCTGGGACATCAAGCAGAAAAGGCTTTCCTGAGAGGGTTTGGTTCAATTCATCAGTGTTCATGCCAAGACTGTCCAGGATTCTGTGATAACATTTATTCTGGTGTGTTTTCTGGGGCTACTATATCTGTGAGGCCTTTCAAAATATCAGAAGGATTTATCTGGGAGGAGTGCAGTAGCCCAAACATTTTTCCTACAAAATACTCTCTACATTTGTGGTTTCATCAGGATTATGCCCCAAACCAGAAAAAAAGAGGCTCACACTTAGAGGACAAAAAGGTGAATTCTGCTGAGGGCAAATGCCAATATAAGTTTTATATGCTTTCGTATTTCATGGCTCCTAAAATCTGTTTCTATTTTTGTGGGACAGACCTTTTTTTTTGGCTTGAACCAACTTCAAACCAACCAAAATAAGCTGCAATGCAGAACAACTAGTTTGAGATCCTCTCCCCAAGTGACAATAAAATAATTTAGAGTTTGCTTAGCACTTTAGGCACATTCATTTCTTTGTCTCTGCAGCTGTGCCCAAGCAGGACAGCAGCCCTGTTACCCTCGAAGGGCAACAAGTGTTTTTTGCACTCATTATATCCACCCTGTGCTCTTTCAGAGAGTACAGGTGTAGCTGTCCCTTCCTATCCTGCAACATGCAGTTTTTCTACTGCAGCCAGCCATCCTGTTAGGAGTACTGCAAGTGCTATTTGTAGTTGAGAGAGGTGTATACTTTTCAGTGAAACTCAAATTTTTATAAATAAGTTCCCCTCCTCTGAAGACAGGTTTCTCACTTCCTAAAAGATTAGTTATCATGCAGAGTCTGTTCTTCCAGACCTTTCTCAAAATGGGTTGGAAGCCCCTGGGGCTCTTTGGTATTTTGTTTTCCCCTACAGTCCATGCCCACTTCTTGGCCTCATTCCTGCACTTGTGCTGTACTGTGCTGCGCTTACCTCCAGGAATTAGAACAGGGATGTTTGTCTCAGAAAAGTGCTACCCTATCTCCACATGGCCCTCTTCTCCAGCCACATCTTGTTCTTTCCTACAGTGTATTACCAGAAATCCTTGATTATTACCAACAATCCTGGTTCATTATTGCTTGCAATCCTTGACTGGCTCCACAGCCATCCAGACATCAGTGTTTGAGACACACACACTGGCCCCTTATCTTTTGGAATTCTACATTCCTAAAACTGAAAACCCTGCAAGAATTCTGCTGGAACAGACAAGCCTCATTCTAAACCGGGGCTCTTCTGATGAGGAGAAAGTTTTGATCTGGTCTGCTCTTATTGCCCATGGAAATTCAGGACAGCCTGCAGAGAAGAGCCTGGCTTGGGAAGAGCAGAGACAATTTTTAGCTTTTGAAGACTATGTTAAAAGCAATCAGCTCCTCAAAGTGAAATGATTCAGTTATTCAGGTAGTGCTGTTCTCCTGGGTAACAAGCTGAACCAGCTCGGTACCTGGTAGGCAGCACCAATTCTCACAATGAGACAAGGCATTTCTATTTTTTATTCTAGATTGCACAAAGTAAGGAGCCAGGTTACCCACAAAAATCTGGGGGGGTCCTCAACCATTGAAATTTTACACTATTTAAACATTTCAACAAACAAAGGCATTAACATTCACTGATTACATGTTGCATAACTATTTCATTATTAAACACTCAAACCCCTCTTTGCTAGTTATTCTTCTTGCTAGTCCACATGTGCAGGGCTTACTTCTACTTGAGGCTGGGGTGTGGGTTAAATAGGTGGCCAAAGAGTAGGTGGTCAGTCTCCCACTGCTGGAATTACCTTTCCCCCAGTTACTGTTCAGTTCTGCTGACTGCATTCCATGTGGCTACTGTCCAGACAATCCATTAATCTTGGGATTGTCTTCTTTTTTCCTTACAACAAAGATTAACCAAGGTTATAATGTGCACTGTGCAATTGCTTAATCTTAACTGTCCAGCTATAGCTACTGATAATCATCTAAAAAGAAACTGCAAAATTTAATTCCAGTCTTGAGAGGATCAAATCTTAAAGGGCTTGATATCAGTGTCACTGAGATGCAGAGAGCACAGGCCACCTGAAATCCTTTACCCTCATGTAAGTTGTCTCTTTTCTTCTAAGGTAGATCAAGACTATAAAAAGCTTAAGCAATTCTTTCACCAGTTTTGTTTATACACTTTAATTAAGTACAAATTACTCCTGATTTCTACAGTTTTGTTTTTAAAGCATACAAAGAAGTACCTATAAACACTTAACTCGGAAATATTTCAATTTCAAACAGGCAATTCAGGCTGGTTAGAATGCATTCTTAGGTCATGCATATTTCGTGCTGAGTGCTGTTTTTGATGCATTTTTGTCATCAAAATGGTGAGTGCTCTCTCACAATTATCACAATTTAAGCAAAGTGGTCGCTAAGTTAATCTTTCTGAGATAACTCTTCACATAAGAAAAGAAATCAAAACAAAGGGGAGAAGGAAAAGGCAAATAGCACACCAAACCAAAAGTTGATGCAAAAGGTTTATTACGTTCCCAGGGCTGCAGGTGCCCCAGGGACTGTCTCTCAGCCACAGCCTCCTGGAGAAGGCTTGTGCTGAGCCCCCCTTTAGCTGTGGGGACACCAGGAACCAGTGGTGGCACTGGGGGGGGTACCCAGCTGGCTGTGCTGGGTGACCCCCACTATAACCCAGCTGCTTCTTCACATGCAGCAACACAACAGACTGCAGCTGCAGGCACTTTCCCTAAATACTCATTTTCCCCCTTTTTTTCCTCTAGAGGACACCACTCTCTGCTGCTTTCACAGGGAGACTGGGCTTTCCCAGTTTCCCCCAACTGCTCCAAAAAGCTCCTGGCTGTCAACAGTTCTGCTCCTTCCAGATGCTGCAAAACTGTGCCCCTCAATCAGAACATCCATGGCTCCTGAATTACCTCAGAACAACATTCTTCCTGCTTTTCCTGACATCTGACATGATGGTGTGCCTGCCCTAATAAGACTGCATTCTTCAGTTAGGGACCCTTTATTTGCCTAGAGTAAGATAAATCTTCATTCAACATCTGAATTATTCTACCTCAAACATGCTTCAGCAGCCTGGCTCTGGCAGACATTTCTTTTGTTCAAACCCTTTCAGCTAGCAAAAACCCATCAAACAAATAAACAGCTAAACCAAAACTCTTTCATGTTACTTAGTATGAATCAAAGCAATATATTATTATTATTATAAACGTATTACTCAGATTCATAAAGAATAAAGCACAAACAGAAAAACATTTATTTAATAAGGGACTGAAAGCTGACAGAGCTTTTTAAGTGCCACAAATGTGAACAACCTTAAATTCCTAAACTGAAGGGAAAACACATTTGATGGATGATTCCAGCTAAGAATTTACTTTCACAGAATTCTGACAGCCCTGGTAAACAAGGCATAGTCCCATAGGAGATAGGTCATCCTTAAAACACACACAATACAAGCCACACAGCTTCTGCTAAAGGAAAGGAGCCCAGGTGTACCTTCCTGGAAGGTGTAGAAAAGAGTAATTATAATGAGAAAAGGTGAAAGGCAGCTGAAGTATTTTGCTCTGGAAGGAGGGATGAAATTTGAGAGTGACTATGGAACCATGAATGTGATGAGGTGATAGGGAATGCTGAGTGATTGTTTCTGCATAACATGTAAAATGAGATATCCATTAAAACAACAAGACAGAAGATTTGCGGAATGCATTTGATCCAGAATAGATGAGGCGTCACTTTTAAGTTTTGCAGACTTTACTGGTGGGTTTCACTGATGCAAGACACCACTGCATTTGCAATAATTTTAGAATCATAGAATATCTTGAGTTAGGTGGAACCTACAAGGATCATCAAATTGGTCTCATGGTTCTGCACTGGACAGCCCCAAAATTTATTCCATAGGTCTGAGACCATTGTCCCAATGCTCCCTGGACTCTGTCAGGCTTGATGCCATGACTGCTTCCCTGGGAACCCCTTTCTATGTCCAAACTCTCTCCGTGTGAAGAGCCTTTTCCTAATACCCAATGTAAATCTTCCCTGACACAACTTATGCCTTTTCCTCAGGTCCTGTCACTGCTCACCAGAGAGACCAGTTTTTCCTGAAGTTTGTGATATTGTTCCCTCCTGAGAGAAATACTGTGCTGGGGAATTCCTGACTAGGAAACCCTTTCATCTACTCTGCAAGAGGCAGAGAATAACACAAAAATTAAATGTGAAAGATATATGAGATGAACGAAGAAAATCCTTGAGTAATTATTGCATCAGAATCAGGGAATTGACAGATAACTAAAGGTAATGAAATAAACATGTGGATGTTTAAAGATTAAGTCACAGAGAAACTTAAATACTTGGCAAAGGCCAGAAAAAAAACCCTTCAGAAGTGCCAGGAGGATGAAATCCTAGTTTGCTACTTTAAATGCAACTTCATTCCACCCCCAGTTTTATTAACTACTACTATTCAAGAAGGAGGAGACTTCAAATTACAGACAATGGAAATCTAAATGTTCTAAGCATGTTTGTTATTTTTCTCACAGGGAACAACAAACCCATGAAAATCATTGTCCAAAATATCAGATTTCAAATTCTGGACAATCGTGGATAATGAGAACCAAATGACCTGAGATGGCCATAAGGCAACCACTAATGGAAAAGTTATCAACAAATTTTCCTCATGGGCCTTCTTTTTTCTCTCTTTGAACGCATGAAAAGTGCTACTGACTGAGAAAAAATATTCACATGGCCCAGTATAGCAATTCCTAAGTTCATAGTAGTCATAAAGATAACGCTTTATGAGAATTTTATTGACCCAATGCATGGCTTGTTTTTCAAACCTTCCCTTGCTTTTATTGTCCCTGACAATGTAGCTTTTCTTTTTTTTTATATAAAATCCAAGTGAAAGATGAGAAATTCACACATCTGACATGTTCTTCACACTCTTTCAACTTCATAGCTTTTTCTTTTCTGAAGAATGTCAGTATGAGCATCTTTAGGTGGAAGATTTCGATGTCTGATTTCAGTCATTCAGTGAGAATACAAAAACTTCTATATGAACATGACTATAATTAATAGAAGGACAACAGGATATTTAAACCTAGAGCTCCATTCTCCATATATTCTTTCTTTTCAGTCAGCTCCAGAGCTTTATTCTTCTCCTTTTCTTTCCTTATTTCTCTCAGTGCAATATACATTTATGCTCATTTTGAGAATTTAATCCTGATTCTCAATTACTGAGGTTTACCTTTACCTTTTGTAAACTTTAATGACAGTAGCAGTGATCAACTACTCATTCTGCACATGGGGCTTGCAGAGCTATAGTGCAGCTTCTTCCACTCTGTCCTTTCCATGCAGCTCTGCTTGCAGACCCAGTTTCTAAGAATTGGCTTTGTTAGTCATCAGTTTGGTCACTCAGGTTTGAACTCCTTTCACAAGCTCAAATGTGTTCTACAGGGAATCATTAATTGTGCATCAAAGACATCCACAGTTTCTTGCTTCCTTAAACCTTTGTTCCTTACTGGATGTAATTAAATTCCTTGAAAAAGCAGCAAAGTCAAAGAGTATTAGAAATAGTGTAAAACAGGCAAGTCTTCTCTGATTTTATGGATGCAAACCATCCTGGTGGTTTCCTCAGAAAGGAGAAGAAAAGGAGGGACCGCAGTTCACACAGAGACAACAGATAGAATAAGCAAGGAACAAGAACAGTCTGAGTGCATCTATTAGTTGGCATATAGTTAGCATGTCTTATTTTTTCAAACCTGTACAAGGTTTTAATTCTGGAAATGTTTATAGTTTATCATTTATCATTATCATCAAATTTTTTATATCATATACACATTAGAACAGCACAGCCTGAATTAAACTTCTGATGCATGCCTGTCTCCCAGTAGAGAGATGAGCAGAGAGTATTTCTGCTCCTTGATAAGTAGATTGGGAGTCAACACAAGGTGATGCCAATATGAACTCAAAAGTCAGACTGAGGGCAGACAATGCCATATGTTATAAACCTACATTATGCCATAGCTAGAAAAATTGTCAGAAATGTAATTGCTAAAAATTATTAATGAATAACTTCTGGGTTATACCCATTTCTGATGCAGATGCTGTTTGCAGTGGAAGATAGCCAGGGACTGAAAACCAAATTCAGAGGGGAGTATAAATATGTCTTCTTTGATATGTTACACCTGCCAAACCCTTATAATGAGAAGATTCATTGAAATTTAAAGATTGATTCTTAGGAAAATGTAAATAAGCAGTAAAGGTCTTTTCCCTTAGCTCTCCAATCTCAGTGATTTATTGCTAAAACCTCTTCCATTTTTCAGAGGGACTTAATTGTTCTCCTTTTGATATAGACTTGGAAAGATATCTTTAAAAGAAACTTAAAACTTTCAAGAAACTTTCTATTTCAAAGAAAAGAAGTAGAAACTACAGTGAATAAATAAAAGGAAGCAAATAAATATTTTAAATGGTGTTGCTCAACACAAGTGATAATTTCCTGGAGATGGGAAAACCGCCTTTGTCTTGCAGGCACAAATTTCGAGTTATCTTTTGACAGTCAGTGTTTCTGTTGTGGGCTGGTTTGTGACTGGAGGAATTCATGTTACATGAGAAATAGGTAAAACATGATTCCTTAAATATGCACACATTCAGGTGCTGAAGAAGATCCTTGAATCATCAGTCTGAAGGGTCTCCATGAAGGATGCAGTTTGTATCTGATGTTTTATGCTTGTCTTGAACAGGAAACCACATCACATTCCCAAGAAGCAAAAGAAACCGGGTAAATCAGATTTAAGAATTGCAATAGGTTCTGGACTTTCCTTAGCTGGTAGAAACTCCATTTTACTCTACAGTGGGCCTTCAATCCCAGACCTCATTTGGCTCATACTGGCACAACCTCTGTAATGCAAAATAGTGTGGCTGGGCATCCCTGTTTTGTTTTTTGTTTGTTTGGGTTTTTTACTTGTTTGTTTCATTGTGCATGGATTGCATCTGCAGCAATAACATTTTCCTATATCACTCTTTTCTCCTGATGATAATTTTTTCATATTAATTGGGATAATTTTGTTAGCTAGTGCTTTTTCTCTTACTATCTCTATATGCAACTCTTTCCTAACTGCCTCTAATGTTATTAATTTAATTTCTTGTCTTGATAGGAAAAAATGATCTTATAAACAATGCAAGCTGTTCCTAAAAACTTAAAATAGTTACAATTGTGTCCATAGATATCAGTCCCATTTAACAAAATGCCTCAACTGTGGATGTTAGCAACTGAACAGTGTACTTCAAGGAACATAATGCAAGTTGTACTATAAATTTTATTTCATAAAGAACTATTTTAAAAATTTTAAATGCCCTTTAAAAAAATTGGGTCTTTTTTTGTGGCTGTCATTATTATTTTTATATTAACTCATAAATAATAACTGGAAAAGAAACATAACCCATTAAGTTCTGTATGGCAATATCCTTTGCTGATGGCCGGTAAGAGTTGATTTTGCTGAGTAAGCACAGTGACAAGCCCCATTTATGCATATTTCATGCTGCCTAATTCATTTGGATGCAGCTTTAAAACAATGAAATCTTCAGACCACCTGCTTCTGGAACACAGAAAGAAACATAAAAGAAACCCAGCTTTTAGCATCTCCCAAGGTAGAAGGTAACTACCACTTTACCTGTGCTTTGCAGTTGTCCATGCTAACACCTGACAGGTTTTCAAATTACTTAATATTTCAGTGGTGGTTGTGGCGTGTTTCAAACACACAGAATCTTAAGCTCAGTTTTGGTCTAAATAGATGCAATTCAATTATTCACCTGCACAGTCTTAAACTCTGTCCGGAAGTGGATTCTCCCCTTGCCCAAACTGACACAAAAAAGGAATCATACAAGGGTGGAAGCAAGGATGAAGTTAGCAAAATTAAAGCCCAAACCAAAATAATCTGGCCAGGGATATAAAAGAAAACAATAAGGGCTTCCCTAAGTTCATAGATAATAAAAGGAAAGCTGATTAAAGGTGTAGAACATCTCACCTGTGAGGAAAGGCTGACAGAGCTGGACTGTTTAGCTGGGAGAAGAGAAGCCTGATGGGGGATCCTATAATGTATATGAATAACAAATGGGAGGGAGAAAAGAGGGTGGAGCCAGGCTCTTTTCAGTACTGCCCAGTGAGAGGGCCAGTCACTATTAAGGGTGACTGAGGCAGAATTCTGACCTCACTGAAACCAGCAGAGCCTTGGTTTATGTTTAGTTGTATTAAAAATTTGACCCTTAAAAATTCTGACTTAAAGCCCCTTTAAATCAATGGGAAGAGTCTTATTGAATTCTACAGATCCCTAACAAATCTGTAGACAAACAGCTGTCCTTAATCCTCAAATAATTTAATCAGAGAAAAATGGGAACTTGACTAGGTGACCTGAAAGAAAAAGCCTCCCTCAAGTAAAAGCAGCTTTCATAATTTCTCTAGCTCCTTGTACTTGAGAATTTTATGGGGACAAAAACCTCTCTCCCTGACACACTACAGATGGGCATAAAGATGTGGATTAGAATGAAGTTACATTTGTGCAGTTCTGTAAAGCAGGCTCTGTGTGAGAAATAGTTTCAGTGTAGTGATTTAGGTGCAATCCCTTTTTAATTGTATAGCCTTTTAATTACATCTGTGCTACACCTTGGGGAAATGCACTGGGGACTGATAAGGAATCTTGTTTCCAAAGTCAGAGGAGGATAAAAAAAAAAGTGGTTTGCATCAAGCAAAGAGCTCTGCAGATGCAATTAATTGGTAGATAAGAAACCCGTGGCTGTTTCCTTCTTCAGCTAAATAATATTAGGATTTTAGAAGTTTCTTTTTTTTGTGTGAATAATCTGTATCCTTTATAAATCTCATGACCACCTCAAAACCCACAAATACTTATTCTCAGCTTTGATTATTTGTTCTTGATGTCAATGATGTTGAAATATTTTTTCTCATTATTACATCAATAAAATATTTAGAGATACAGATAAAGGCCACTTTGTTGTGTTTGGAGGTCCTTGTGTTTTGCAGATTTAGTGGATTCTGCTGTTACTTCCCATCTTTCAAGTTATCTTGGTTTGTAACTAATGACTTACGAATTGTACCAGACTCCAAGGTGGAATTTTTCTCCTTTCCCACATACAAGCACATCTGTTTCTGCTGTGGATTTTTGTCATAGATTTTGGGGTCTTTTTTTCTGTTTGAATAGATAGTCTTCAAACTATCCTTTGAGATTGATGCGAAGTTTCATTTATATTCTGTTTCATTGCAAAAAATAAACGGAGGTCTCTGTTCCTGTTTGGTTGCCTCTGATCCACCTCTTCTGTACCTGGTATGGATGCACACAGTGTTGGCTTTTATCTTTGAGTCTGTTTCTGCTTCTTGTGGACACCTTTCAGTGTCCACAAGAATCATTCCTTTCAAAATTTAATGCTATGGGGAAAGTGCTTTTTTCTTTATTCATGTTTGCTTTTACATGAGAATATTTGGGGATGGATGGCATACTTCCAGTTCTCTATCAGATCAGAAGCAGTGGACTGGACTCTAATTTAGGACAAATTTACCTGAAAATTGTTATTCCTTTGAAATACATCTGTATTTAATGTTAGATGTGGAAGAGATCTGTTATACACGTGAAAAAAATACCCAGGGGAGACTGTGGAAATAAAGTAGCTGAGTGAGATTTTGCAATGCCTGTTATCTGAAGTTCATCTCACAAACTGAAGCTGTTTCTGCTACTTTTAAATGACTGTGGAAACTAGGAACTACCACAGGAGCCAAAAGCAAGATTTACAGATCATTTACAAAATCTCCCCAGTACTTGTTTCAATTTTCTTCCCTTTAAGAAGGTTTACTTTTCATACTATCTCACAAAGGAGGTTGGAAACCTGAGGTCAGACAGGAATTGTAAAGCTATTTCCAACAGACCACACTTTGATGTCCCTGGAGAAACACAAAATCTTCCTCTGTCTCTGCCAGTGCCTCAGTAGCTATTAGAATGGTTGGGAAAAGTCAAGTGGCCTTAATTTGCCTCATGAGTTTTCTGGCTTAAGTATTGTGTCACATTCCATTAGCATTTCACTAATGACATTTCCCTGGAACAGATGAATGAAAGATCAGGTGAATGTTTCAGTTAAATATTTGCATACAATTTTAGTGAGCATCAAATGACATTTCAGAGACTGTTATTAATATTGTCAGGAGATACAGTTTAGCTAAGAATATCACTCCCAAGGGGTCTGGGCTTTTGTCCTCAGATGAACAAAAGCAAAGCATCATTGAAAAGTTGACCTTGCGCATTGGTGCCTGAGCACACCAAATCCAAAGCGCCTGGGTTTGAAGGAGAATTACAGTACTTCCTAATAGTTTGCACTTAGTTCTTATCAGTTCTGATTTTGGAACTGCAATGACTTGCTGGCCCTGTTTACAGCATCCTTCCCAGCCTCCAGCAGTGCTTGAGGTGGGGGGGAACCTGACATCCCAGCTGCTCATATCAACAAACTTTCCACTAGGCAAGCATGGAACGTGCACGTTGCCGAAGTCATTCTGCAGTGTCTAATGGATAACGATTTTTCCCTTGGCCGATTTTTGTTTATTCATCTATCTCTCACATCCATTATTGGCAGATAGATGACATTTCTTCCATGAGGAATTAAAACTCTTTTCTCAAATATGAATTTGAAGATCAGAGGCTCATAGAATATCCTGAACTGAAAGGGTCCCACCAAAGATCATCAAGTCTAACACCTATCACTGTACAGGACAACCTCAAGTATCACACCACATGCCCAAGAGCATTGTCCAAACACTTCTTGAACTCTGTCAGGCTGGTGCTGTGAGCACTTCCCTGGGGACTCTATTCCAGTGTCCAACCACGCTCTAGGTGAAGAATCTTTTCCTGATAACCAGCCTAAATGTCATGACACAGAGCCAGGTCATTTCCTCGAGTCCGGGTCACCAGAGATAAGAGATCAGTCCCGTCATGTTCCCTTCATGAGAAGCAGACCACAACGAGGTCTCCCCTCAGTCTCCTCCAGGCCAAACAAACCAAGTGAGCTCAGCCACTCCTCATACGGCTTCTGTTTTTGAGCCTTCATCATCTTTGTGGCACTCCTTTGGATGAGCTCTCTCTTGACTTTATATGCCTCTTATATTGAGATGTTCAAAACTGCACACAGGGCTCGAGGAGAGGCTGCACCAGCGCAGAGCAGAAAGGGACAATCAGGTCCCTTGACCAGCTGGCATCCCTGGTGCCTGAGGCACCCCAGGACATGGCTGGATTTTAACCTAAAAATCATCCAGAGTATTTTGCTGGTAGGGATTTTTGGTTTGGTTTCTAATGATTTTATTTATTTAAACTAAACTCCCTTAGAGGCTTTCCAGGGAAATTTTCTGCAGCCTGTCCTGGCATGAGGGCAGAGACCAGCTGGCAGCAGGCCTTGCCCAAGCACCCTGGCACATAGCAGGGTGAAGTTGTATGGTGGGGCAGGGGCAGTGCCCGGGGTGTCCCCCGGGTTCCCTTGTGCCAGGGGTGACCCCAGGGGTGCCCATGTCACTGGGGTATCCCTGTGTCCCGGGGTGTCCCAGGGTCCCCGTGTCCCGGGGTGTCCCAGGGTCCCTGTGGTAAATAAACATACACACAGTGTTTGTTTAGCCAAGCTGGTCACTGTTGAACATTGTTAAGGTTTACTTGTTACCTGGTTGTTAAATGTTCTTGTTAAATTGTCAATGCCCCTAGTTGTTTTTCCTTACCTTGTACCTGTACCCCCTTCGCCTCGGGTATTGCCTCCACTGCTCCCCAAAAATGACACACAGGACCATATGCAAATGGAGAGACAGCAAGTCTGGGAAATAAAACCCCCTGAGAACAACGAGCCAACACGGAAATAGAAGACTAAAAAATACATATCTTGACAGTTAAGAAGTAGGACTACTTCTGCAATTCCACATTTACAATCTGGATGTTATCACAATAACTGAAGAACCGGACCAGAGTAACACCCCTGGCCAACCAGCCGACAAAGCTGATCATCTCCTTCGCGTCGTTCCCGGGAGCAGTGGCAGTGTGTGCAACCCCACGGGCTCCCCACCCAAAGCTGTCCTTAATAAAGGCCTTTTCAGAGGAGCTGCTCTCCTGGCTCGTTTTCAAAAGTACCCGTGTCCCGGGTACCATCGCGGGTGATGGCCCCGGCCGGGCGCGCCCCGCGGTACCGAGGGGCGCGGGCGCCATCTGGCGGCGGCCATGTTGGCGGCGCTCTCGGTGTCTGAGGGCACCCGGCGCTCACGGCCTCTCCCGCTGCCATCCCGGCCTGTCCCGCTGCCATCCCGCCCTCTCCCGCTGCCATCCCGCTCTCCCGCTGCCATCCCGCTCTCCCGCTGCCATCCCGCCTGCCCCCTGTGCCCGCTGCTCTCCACGCACGCAGACGATGCCCCATCCTGGAAGTATTCAAGGACAGGCTGGATGCGGCTCTGAGCTCTTTCTGCCCATGGCAGGCATGCTGGATTACGTGATCTTTAAGGTCCTTCCAAACCCAAACCATTCTATGATTCTGTGATCTGAAGCTCTCAGCTGTATTTATTTTTATTTACTGGTTGTTAATTGCTGCTGTTTGTCTCGTTAAGGAACCTAGAGGGTCAATCGAGCAGAATTCCACTTATAGATGCTGTTCCTAAGGGCACAAAGCCAGCCAGCCTATGTCTCTGCCAGCCTGAAAGCACCCGACAGCCAGGCTGCAAACCTGGCTTTGGGAAAAGCAGCTTTAGGATCCTAAATGGTGAGATATGGAGCTCTAGTGCATAATGTGGGCTATCCACTCTGCATTTACTCAACACTTTTGAGAGTCTGCTAGGCTTCCCCCTGCTCTGGGCTTAAAGAAAGAAAGAAGAACAAAAAAAAGAGTGAAAAAGAATTGCTGTGTAGAGGACAGACTGTAGCAAAGACCTAATAGAGTTTTTCCAGGCTCACAAGGGAGATCTTTTCTAACAGTAGGAATTGAACAACTGTGTATCAGTTGAATTTAGTGCAGTAAACACAGCAATGTTTGTCCTTCACTGACGTAAGTTCTTAGGACTTGAGACTTCTCTGGGTTGGAAAAGTGGAGTTAAGAACAGGCTCAATAGCCACTTATTACAGCCATTCTTCACTTCTCTGAGAATTATC
Source organism: Certhia americana (assembly GCA_018697195.1). Lineage (NCBI taxonomy): Eukaryota > Metazoa > Chordata > Aves > Passeriformes > Certhiidae > Certhia > Certhia americana. Next base: position 6,223,158 of record CM031879.1, read on the forward strand.
ACCATTCAGCCTTTTGAGGATATTCTTAAGAGGGGACTGAAGAGCAAACATATAATCACCTGTGTTGTTGTATGTCTAACCCTTAGCACAGCAGAGGTGAACAAGGGTTTGATCTGCCATCCATGATAAAATACTTCAGGGTCACTGACTGATAGCTTGTCTTTGAGAAGTGAAGGACTGTAGGAATAAACGCCTCAAGAGAGAAACTCTGTTCTTGCTGGATCTGTCTGAAAAGTCTCTTGTATGTGATTAACCACTTCCAAACACTATAAGGCATAGACACCCGCAGTCTGCACACTCAGACTGCTGCTTAGTTTTGGTAAAATTCACTTCATAATTTTGAATTTAAACTTTATATTAACACCAAAGTTACATCCGGATGGATTCAAGCCTTGACACTGCTGATAATCCAGAGTTGATGAAGAATGTTATTATTCAATTAATCAAGAGATTTGCACACAAAACTTTAAATCCAAAACTAACTGTGTTTTTTAGAATAACAAAGCTTTAGAAAATAAATTACTGTATAGACTGTGTTACTGAAGAGCATGTGGGAGGTAATCTGTTAGTGTCAAGACAGAATTAGACAAGATTTTTTAACACTGAGTAAATTGGGATATATTAAGTACTTTGAATAAAGTTGAGATGACAGCAAAAGCCATAATAATTTCACTGTCAGTTAAAGGTGCAATTGCCAGAAAATTGAAAAATGTAGGGAAATTCTCTGTGGTGCTTGAAGAATCAATGTTGGCCATATGTAGCAGTACAAAGCTGCTGTGGAGAAGACAAAACTGACTGATCTTTTCAGTGCAGTCTCTGATGCATGAAAGTCATTCTGAAGTTTAATTGAAGTTGGGAGAAGCCAGTTTCTGACAGAAGATATTTGTTTTAAATGTTTTGTGTGAAATTAATGAAATCTTTAATTTTCAGCGTGCAAAACACATTCATATATAAAGCTGGTCTATTAAACTTACCACCTTCTTAAATATTGGTGTCAGAAATTATTCAACCAAGGTAGTATTTCAAGCTGTAAATATTATTTCATTTTTTTACTCAGGAAACAAGCAACGAGTTCTCTTATAAATATAATTGAAGAAGGAAATTCTAACGTGATCTCTGTCATCGTGCCTTTCAAAAAAGATGCTTAAAATTGACTTGAATATGAGTGCACTATGGTTAGTGCTCAAATCAGTTATTACAAGCTCAATAATGCTTTGCTACTGCCTCATTCCGTGCACTCAGAGTACAAGATCTTCTGGTCAGGGGTCTCCCTTTCAGGATGCATGTGGATAATCTTCCTGGAGAGACACATAAATGGAGTTTGCAGCTGCTGCAGTTAGCACTAGCAGGAAAGCATTTCTGTTGTGACTTCCTAAAATCCCTTTGCAATGCCACTTGTGTCATTCACTAACTTTCGAGCATAATCTTGGTCCCACCAAACTTCTATGGAACTGGACAGCGGGAAGCTATGTCTTGCAGAAACTGAAATCCCGACTGGGATTCAGTGACTGAATTTTGTTTGTCTGGCAGGAAGCCGTCATCAAGCCACCCAATTTTCTTCTCCATAAGCAGGGGCAATGCTATTGATCCCGGGTGGTATCTGCTCTGAGATCTGCAGTTGCAAAATGTTGAGCATATATCACCATGGTATCATTTTTAAGGGATCAGACCTTACCAGGGCTGTTTTCATACTCTCATTCATCATTCTCAAGACAACGGATTTGTGCTCCCAGTCTAGGCACCAACACAGATTTGTTTTGTTCTGCTTTATAATTGATATATAATGCTGAACTTTAAGGTAGGGATATATACATTAATAATAAGCTTATGAAAGGAATATAATTTTTGGACACGCACAGTTATGTAGAGGTCCTTTATAATTTTTTCAGTGTAGGGATCAATTTTTGTTTTAAAGGCATATCTTTGTCTTCACAAATGTTTCTTTTGTGCAGTACTATAGAGAAAAATTTTAAGCTAACCATTTCAGAGTAAATAAGTGACTGATTTACAAGGATAAATTACTATTTTGTTATATTATAAATTAAACATCTCCCTAATATTAAATGAAAGTTTATGAATTTTGTGATATTATTATATCCTTGACAGCATTAAATGATGAAAACACGTAAATTTAAGACAGGTTTAAAGAATATAGACATTTAAGAACCAGTGTTACAATGCAAAATCTGAGCTCCACTGAAACTCGCCTTTTACCAAGAAACACAGCTGTTAACAAAATGTCCCCTTATCTAGTCAGTGATTGTAGAAATGAAAAAAAAAAAAAATTAATTTTAAAGGGTTAGCTGAGGATTCAAATAAAATGATCAGTGAGCAAAAAATAGTGACAAGATAGTAATCACAGACTTATCCTGTTTTGAACGACTGAATGACACTGAACAGGCTCTTAAGACATTACCTATGTGCTTGGAGCTATATGGTGCATTCAAGGAAGAAGTCTAGAACAAATTGAAATTCAAAAGAAAGAATACACACATACTTGTTTAGCTAGATTTTAATTGCTAAAGAGATCGTTATTTAAATAAACGTGTTTATACTTCTCAAAATATAGATGTATTTATAGAAATGCATATGCAGAAGTTCATCAGAATGCCCAAAGTAACTTTTGTGCCATAAGGGCAAATTAAGGGCAGATAATGCTGTTTTCAGTTCTTACACCTTGGATTTCACTGGAGTTTTATTATGTACATTGTGCATGTCAGTCTTGCCTACTGGTATTTTAGGATCTAGTGGTTCCTTATGGTTTGAGGACCTGCAGGCCCAGTTATTCTTATATTTCCTCCTGCTGCCAGTAATTGCTGTTTCAACTCCAGCTCTGAATTTCTGCAGTAATTAACTCATAATAGCAACTACACGAGAAGCTGTTGAACCCATATTTTAGTGTTACAAATATCCTTTAGTTTTTGGCTGCAAATAGATTTTGCGAATAGAATTTCACAAATAGAATTCCCTATCATGGTACATTTTCTGTTTCATTGAATCTCCTTGCAGGCATTTGCAGTACCTTTGTTGTGAGCTTTGGGTTGATAACCAGTTAGGCATTTTCTAAGCTTTGTTTTGAACAATCTTTTGGAAGTTAAACAGTTTCAAGTTAGCAGTTTCAAAGTTGCTACTTTACTTTTGCTTGTTCCATCATGCCCCAAGGTCTTCCTCAGAGGAACGAATAGCAGTTTGTGACACAACATAGAAGTGCCTTCTCAGATTCAAGGTGCCTGCTTTTCACTTCTCACTTCTGCTGCTAATCCATAAACTTGCCCTGTTGATCATGTTTTATCTGTCAACCCCAGAGAAATATCTAGGAACACCTAGGTATGCTTAAGTGGTCTTCGGTGCTAATCATTTGGAAATGAAGTCACTGCTGAGACACCTGGCTCCCACATCCTCACTTGTCAGAAGAGAAGTGTTGAAGTGTCTATTCCACAGGCTCCTGCCTTGTCGTAGAAGGTGTCATAAGCTCACATTGCCAGCAATACCAGAGCTCACTGTGTCATTCTGTCCTCTGACTGTCACTCAAAAGACCCTGTAGGTGTCCCATAGATGTCTCAGAGCTCCTGTGCTGAATCTGCCAGCCAGGTAGACATAATAAGGTATTTTATCTTGTTAGGTGTTTCTGAGGATGTTAGATCCCTTTGCTTGGGTAACTGAATCAAGTTACTAATGTCAGATAGATCTCGCATTTCCTTACAGTTGCAAATTTACCTCTCCAAGACATATTGATTTTTGCACCTAGCTCTGAGGATTCACAGTAGAAATAAACAGTCTTTCCATGACGTAATCTGACCTTTACCTATGTTCCACGTGACCAAGTTTTCTTTTCACATACCTAACTATAGCTTCACCTATTACAGTGATTTGTGCAGGTTTTAAACTTATAATTAGAAAGGAACATTCCTGATGTTTAAAGTAATAGTTCAGTCATCATGTGTAGCTACTCTAGAGCAAATCCCACCAGGAAATGTTCTCTAAAGTAGCTGTTAGTGTTGCAAACACCTCTGTGTTGAATACAGAGGCATAGTGTTCTATAAAACACATGTACTGTGCTTCTTCATGAATAATTTCTGTCCTTCTCTGCAGCCCTTTGGAAAATGGGTTTGCATCTTTCAGATCTGGCAATCCTACGAGATGTTGGGACATTGCCAACGTCTGCCAGTTTCTCCTGCAAGGCTGCGTGCTCTTCCCACTCTTGCCTATCTTCAGACTCTTTGGTTTTTACTTTTGTTTTGCCTTTGATACTTTTGTGGACCCATGTTCTCAAAAATTAAGCCACAACTTTTCTGTTCTAAATACGTAATCTTCTCTGACTACATTCTGGAAAGTAACAGGACTGCTTTTAAGACTGAGTTGGGATGTTCTATCTCAGGTCTCCTAGCATTGTCATAATCTGTTCTCAAATTAGGGATTCCACAAAACCTTCAAAATTGCATGTCTCAGTAGCCTCAGAGGTGGTATAAATGCTTCAAAAAATTTCTCCTGTTTTTTTGATCTGTTATGAAACTGATAGAGTTCTTTATTTTCTCTGGAAGTACAATATTATTTCAAATCTCTTTAGAACAGTTAGATAACAGCTCATTCTTTCTGTAAGCGCAAGCTGCTAAACAAATGCAGCACTTCACACGCAGCAAAATGGGGAAAACAGAAAACTTTTGCTCATGTTATTTATCAGTAGTTCTGCGTCCTATCTTGAAAAAGAACACATTTTCTCTTTGTGTATGTATTGCTTTCCTGGACAATTTCAGATGCAAAGGAGTAATAATATAGACTCATCTAATAACAAAGGGTTGCTGCCCCTTTTTGCCATCTTTTTCTTCTCTTCAAGCATGTTTTCATATTTACATCTACTTGTAATCCCACTGAATGCTCAGGGTTTCTACGAGTAGTTTAAAGGCATGAATATAACAGCAAAGAAGTAAATGAAAACTGTATGAAAAAGCTTGAGAGGGAGAGGAAGACAGAAAGAAATGCTTGTCATAAAGCTGACTCTTCAGTTTAAAAGCTGTCAAGGCAGAATGTTCCAGAGTGTTGGATTTCAGCTTTAGCAGCAAAAGTCCAAATAATTTTTAAAACAACTATTCACAGAACTAGCATATGTTTGAAGATATCCACTGGGTAATTGCTTTTGGGAAGAGATCAAGGGAATGGGAAGATTATAGGATGTCTTTCTATGATTCTTTTATTTTCCTATATATCCTTATTTGTGTTTGTGTGCATGAATGTGGATGATTAAATGAGAAATCTTATAGCTATATTTGCATACAAATGCTAACACACACATACATATATATGCATATTTATGAAGAAAGTGGAGCAGAAAGTTGATTTATCTGTGTATCTCCTACTGACTAAAGTAGACTTCTCTGGGAAACTTTAACCTACGCACAACGATATACAGAATTAAGTAACATGAGAGGAACACATTCTGTGTTTGATTTATTGCACAGCAGATAAATGCATATGCATATGTTTGATAATGTAGTCAGTAAACTATGTGAACGAAGAGTTCCAGAAATTAAGAAAAAAAAAAGGCAGAAAATTTATTTTGTCCAAACATCTTTATCTGGAACATTTTAGAAAAAAAAAATTCTTCCACAATCATCTTCTCTATATTAGTCTTTCCAGTTGCATAAGAACAGTTGCATAATGACAGCTCTTTGTTCCTGAATTCTGCAGGAAATGTATGAATTTTAAAAACAAACCCACAACCCTTTCTTTTCTTTACATCTTACCCACTGTGTCTTTTTCTGTTTTAAAATATCACACCTCGGTGTTTTCTGTCCACATAAGCACTGAAATATATGGTATATGTATTTTTCCTTACTGAAAATATGGTGCTTTTTTTCCCCCTAGCACTGTTTGCCTGGCATGCAGTGACACTCACAAGAAGGATAAATATGGGACATTTGCCCTTTTAGCGTCTCCTTAGGAACTTTTTCATAAAAATGGATTATCTGTTTTCCATTTTCTTTTCTCATTATAACCTTTGTTATGTGTGTAGGCTCCCTGGGCTGTAATGTCTCTTTCTTCAAGAATTAAAGGGGGAATTCTCCTTTTCTCTGACCTTTTCAGTATTCTGCACTTCAGTGGGGTGGCATTTCCACTCCTTAAAGACTACAACCTGTGCTGACTAATCAGCCAATCAAATGCCAATTACGAATGTAAAATCAATTACTGTTGCTGTTAAAGCCAAACCTCATCTGACATATTTTGGCCTTCTCTGCCATCATCCACTGTGAGGGTCAAAGCTCTAATGACAGGGCTATGAGACAGATACTTTGACACATACTGCAAAACCTTTTACTTGACTAACACAAAGAGGAATTGAGCTTCTGTAATGGGGAATTCAGGGGTTAAATTCAGTATTGCCTTAAGTCTTGTCATTTGTGTGACTATCAGCAAGACATTACATGCAATTTCACACTCTTCCCAAAGAAAATGTTTAAACCCATTACTGTTGAATTAATGTCTTCCCGTCTCCTGGAAGAGGATGCTGGAGCTTAACACTTGATTGCACAGGTCTTGCCTCTGAACCCTTTCAGATGATTTCCCATCAGGGATCTTTGTTTACCATGGTGTTGGCTACTTTCAGAAGTGGGCACAGTGTCTGGAATTTTAAATATACTCTTGAGCCTCATATTTCCAATTAATCAACTATTGGCAGCTTCCTTTTCAGCAGGCAAGAAAATTAAATCATCTTAGAGGCTTATAGGCCTTAGATACAGTAAACAAGGTGATAAGAGTGTCTCACCTGGGCAGCCATTATAAATACCTGTTATCTTTGTTGATCTCAAATTTAAGTGTGTGAAGAAGGCTCTTTCAATTAATCTTCCAGATATCCCTCTAGGCTTCACAACGTAAGGCATCTTTTCTTTCTTTGATTGTTGGACTGTTAGAAGTTTAGTCTAATTTTCCAACTTTCCTCTGTGGGCATCCAGGAATGAGCATATGAGAGGAAGAGTGAATTTCATTTACAATAGACTGTTTCTGAAGTTGGCTTCTATAGCAGGAATTATTGTGCTGCTTTAAAATCTTGCTGGAATGGAGGTGATGACAGTGAAGACATTCCAGGGGAGGATGAGGATTTTGTTAACTAAATATTCCTGTCAGTTGTTTTAGACTTGCTATTCCGTTGACCTGTTACAATCTTTATTTTTCACATGTGATCCTCCCTTATGTCTAAAATGGTTCTGTAAAGTCTTTACAGGAAGATGAAGTGTTACTTTATTGTGCTGATTTCTAGATCCTTGTGTTATAACCCCCAACAGCATTTAGAAAACTTTTCTTTAAGTCATGGATAATAACAATTTAAAAGACGTGAGTTGAACTGTTTCCTGGAAATCCTGTTGGAGATCTGCAAGGAGTTGCAATCAGAATTCCTGGACATCATGGAAGGGATCTCATGGTTGGAAGACCAAGTTTTTCTTTGTACTGTTTCCATTTTTCCTCACTTCTAAATGAAGAAGTAATCAATTATCCCAGCATGTTATTATCATTCATTATGTGTAGCAAATACTCTCTCATAAATTGGATAGTACTTTAAGAAAAAAAGGCAAGACTCATCTCAACTATCTTGAAATAACTAAAAGTTAGAGAGTTACTTCTAGGGTGAAATTCAGATTGTTAAATTCAGTTGTCTGAAAACATCACCTAAATCTCAATCTGAACCACATGTCTATCTTAGATCAGAAGAATTCCACCACAAGTTTGTGGTCTAAAACTTTTATATAATTTCCCTGTAAATAAATTGTTAAAATGAGACACCTAGCTTTTAGATGAGACACCTCAGTTTTACAGATCATGTATGTTTCACCTCAAAAGCCAACATGATTTTGAGATGTTTTCAAATATTGCTTATGGCAATCATCCTACAAAACTTACATGCAATGAAAATTCTTTCAGAATGTCCAAGTGTGATCCAAAGCCTTTTACAATCAGTGGGAGAATTGTTAATCTGTTCTGGAAAGGAAGCTATTTAAGAAGAAACAAACTGCTGACAGAATTCCCCTCTGCAGTAAAAAGAGAAGTCTCAAGGGAATGATCACGCAAGAGATCTATTTTGTCTGTCTCTGTAATGGAGGAGTGCATGTCACTTACACACTGGTATATTTTAGCAACCAGAGCATGTATTTTAGCTGGTTAAGCAGAACAAGCATCTCTGACGTTCAGACAACTCTCCCTTAGGGCTGTTATGGACAGTTCATCTATCTAATGAGAATAAGTTTTCCCTCCACAGCAGACTTTAATATCCTGGAGTGAAGTCTGCATTGCACAGGGAATGAGAACCCAACATTTGCATCATTCAGAGTCATTGAGGTTTCCAGTGCATCTAAGTAACTCATAAAATTCCTTGAGAAAGGGCAATGCTATACTTCAGCATGAAAAATCATTAACATGTCATGTTTTGTTTGCATAATTTGAGTGGTCTGTAACAGCATAGAGTTTTGAAACCTCATTTCTCAGTTAAAAATAAGCATATGACCTCTCCTTTCTGGTGGGCAGTGACAGGGCCTGAGGGAATGGCACGAAGTTGTGTCAGGGGTGGTTTAGGTTGGATATTAGAAAAAGGTTCTTTCACTCAGAGGATGTTTGAGCACTGGAATAGGCTCCCCAGGGAAGTTGTCACAGCACCATGGCTGGCAGAGCTCAAGAAATGTTTGGACAATGTTCTCAGGTCCAGGGTGTGATTTTTGGGAATGATGCCATACAGGGCCAGGAGTTGGACTTGATGATTCCAGTTCAGACATGCCAACATGTAGCTGAAGCAGCTGCTGTCTCTTTGCTCCCTCTCCCCACACAGTTGTCACACAGCTTTAGCTCCCGGATATAATTTGTGGAGCCCAGGAAGGCCCCTACCCCGTGCCATAGGCTGGGACACCTTTCACCAGACCAGGTTGCTCAGAGCTCCATCCAGCCTGGCCTTGAACACTTCCAATGATGGGATATCCCCTTCTCTGGACAACCTGTTCCAGGGCCTCCTCACCATCACAGTAAAAAATTTCTTCATAACATCCCACCTAAACCTGCTCTCTTTTAGTTTGAATCCAATCCCCCTGGTTGTGTCAGTACAGGCTCTTGTACATAGTCTCTCTCCATCTTTCTTGTGAGCTGCCTCCAGGTACTGAGAGGCTGCAATTAGGTCACCCCAAGGCCTTTTCTTCTCCAGATTGAACAATTCCAATTCTTTCAGCCTTTCCTCTTGGAGAGGTCTTCCATCCCTCTAATCATCTTGGTGGCTTCCTCTGGACTTGCTACATCAGGTTGATGTCATTTGGGCTTCAGATGGAAGATATGCAAGCTAAAAATATATATCTATGCCTAGAAATAAGATATTTTGGAGTCTAGAGTCCATTCCTATCCAGTGGAATGAAACCAGTAACTTCAGAAAGCAAATCTTCCCACTTTTCTTCAGTAATTTTGTTAGGATGAGGTTGATCACTGTCAGGGGGTGGATGTTTTATCACAAGATACACAGATGATGCTAAAATTTGATGCAGCTTGAACATTGAAAAATAGCTAAAAGTGGATTAGATCCAAAATATGAACCATGTGCAAAAATTGGTTAATTAAATATTAATGATTAATATTAATAATATATTTTTCTCAAATGGAAAACTCCAGAAATATATTAAAGAATGAATCTATTTTAAGATCTATCAGGGTGGTTTTATGATGAGAGAAAAATATTTCCTCAACTAATATATTTTGTTCATTATTGGTGTAAGATAAGAGAGAGAGGAGGATCAAGGAAATAAATGACTGGAGTACAAGGCTGCACAGATTATGTATAGATCTAATTTGGATATTTCAGGCTATTCTTTAAACTAAAACAGTTAATAGGTCTCAGTCACTCTCTTATACCTTCCAGGCAGATGTATTTTTACACCCATTCAGAACTTCTGTGGGATACAGAAATCTTGTGAATACAGGAGGAGGGAGAACTGAAGAACCAACTTGCTGGTCAGAGACTTGGCCTATATGAAAACAGAGGATGTGGTAGATGAGGTGATGAACCTCCTCATTGTGGAATAAATTCTGAAAATCTATTAATTTTACAACACAATTAGACACAAAGAACTTCCTTCATATCATGCGGAAGAAGTTGCAGTGTGATTTTCTCTATAATTTATTGCCTGTCCTTTGTTTTGGGGCTCACTACACTAGAGATTAAAGCAAGGTAATGTACAGCCATTAGTTTTCACATCAGAGGAATGGTTAATACACTTCCATCATGGTGAATATAAAATACAGAAATATCTTTTGGGAGAAGAGCAAATAACAGAGCTCCCACATCACAGTCCTCATCATTTTTCTCTAGGAAAAAAGCCAGGGATTGTTCCTACAGAGAAGCTAGAAGAAACGTTTCTGGAGTCAAGCAATTCACCTCTTATTAAACAGTATATTTTGTCAGTTATAAAATTCCATAAATAACTATGGAGCAGCCAAGTGAAAAGGCAGATAAAACCCAATAAAAAGTGCATGGAAAAGATCTGTTTCCAAGAGTAGATTCCAACTTCCAACTTCCATTTATGGTTTTCAAATAAATAGAAATACTTAAAATTTACTGTTTTTTCATTCAGATTTCTTCAGCACTTGGCAAATTACAGGACATGGAAAAGCTAAATTTATAAAAAAATTTATTTTACAACCTCCACTTTATCTAAGCTTACTTAATTTTATCCGAGATAACACCATTATTCTTTAGAACCAGAAAGAAGTATCATAATCAACACAATTGACTTCATATTAAGAATTTCTGCAGATTTTTCTCCCCAGAATTGTTAAAAGATAAAGACAGATATTTCGCCAACGCACTTTTGAGAGATGGACAAAAATTGTATTTTGATCTCTGGTCCAATTCATACAGAATAACCCTTTGCTTCTACTCCCTTGCGATTTCTTGGATGTTCACACCTGATTTTTTTTTAATATGCTCTCTTTACATCTGGGAACTTCGGAGGATTAAGGCTATTTGTTTTGTATATCAGCATTTCTGATCTTTAACTTCTTTTCCGCAGTATCAGATAATGAAATGTGTTTATACATTTCTTCTGGCTTGAAGCTCATTCTGTTCTTCATGGTTATCTTCTCTCGTGCACTTTCCTCTCTGCAGATCCACACTGCAGAACTCTGCCCTTAGCAACTGCTCTTTCAGGAAGTAGGTACTATCCATTCTAATCTCTTGAATTCCAGGGAATTTTGGAAAACCCATGTACCATTCTCCCAGGGAAGATAAGCAGAAATTTGAGAGCAGAACTATTATATCCATCAACCGAATTTATATCAGATAGCTAGTAAATACTTTTGGAATATGTAATTTATGGAATACATATTCCACATACATATGGAATACGGTTAACCATCTTAGGCTGGTACAAAATATATATGTCATATTAAAAGAATGAGATAAAGCACAGAATTTTCCACAGTAATTTTTGCAGCCTTGCTAGCACACACACACGAAGCAAAACAAAAAACAACCCCAGGCTTTATAACTAGTTAGAAATATTATTCTTTATTATTTTTAAAAATTCATTCTTCCTCTGAAGGTGCAATACCATTAGAACGCATTTCACAACCCAGCAGGTTTATGGCCGCAAAACAGTAGCTACAATTTGTGTGGAAATAGCAGTGTGTTAATGTGCTGGATAATATTCAGCATGAATAAGATTATTCAGGCTTCTGGGAGATGGAAAGCTTGATAGGCTGTGAGATATTAATAATACTGCACTTGTTTTGGTGGCTGTGCCAGCTTGCAACAAACTAATTTCAAACTATCTCAGGACATAAAACAGTCTATAAATAAAGATTTAATTACATAGTACCTAAACCGTGCATTGCCTATAAACTGTAGACTGACCAGACTAAAAATAAAATACCTTAAAAAAAAAAGTGCTTCTTTTAAAAATTGCTTCTTTTAAAATTTCTTTTAAACTTTTTCTATTGGAGAAAAGCAGTATAAAATATTGGTTCAACGTCCTTGTTTCTATTTTTGAGGAGAGATTCCAAACAATGAACAACCAGATCTGTCCAGTAATATGTTTTCCTTGTTCTGTGTTCTCTAACAAAAATTAAGAGTTCAGAGTTAGACTGGAATTTGTCTGAAGATCTGCACAGGTAATATTCTTGAAGAACATGTGGCAATCAACACTTTTGACAAACTCAGTGTTAGGTTTTAAATATGGTTGAACAGTGCAGTGGGCTTTGATTCAGTTGTAATATATAGCTCTAGGTTTCTTTCCAGAGTTTGTTGGCTGATGTTTAATTAAATGAATTGCCATGTGTGCACCAGCTGAAAGAAGCTCTTTCTGAGGCTCTCCAGCTACCAGTGAATTACCAACAAGTTACCAATGCATGTCAGTGTGTGTGAGGTTGTCACACTAGGTTCTGACTGTGGGCCTTGGCATGGGAGAGCAATAAACTCATTTAAATCAATTAGTTGTTTTTTTCCCTTGCTAGCTTACACAGTGGATGCTGTCCCCATGAGGAATAATATCCCGCAGCCAGGAAATTTTCTGTAAAAAAGGTGCTAGCAAAGACAGTTGTAGCTGTGTTGATCTCCATCTTCTTTCTTTCTTTCATCTTTTTTTCTTTCACATGATTTATGTGTATAAGAATAATAGATCAAATGTTTGAACCTATATTTATAAAGTATCTTGGGATTCTCCAAACCATCCATTATATCTCTTCTTCAAAGCTGATGTTGCAAAAAAAGTTTCTTCAGTGATAAATATTTCAAAGACTTCTCAGATTTATCAATTTCTCTTCATTCTATCTGACAACTGTTGTTTTGCTTTTGCTAAGTATAATGTTGTATTTACCTTAGAGATTACATCTGCTGCTTCCTATTACCTGGACCTGAATTTCCAGACCCTGATGCTCCTATGTAGTTTCACCTAAGTGGGCTACTCTTATCATCACACATAAAAACAGGGTTTGAAGTGGACTCTGGGTGTATTAGACTTGAGTAATTCAACAGGTGACCCCACCTTGGCATGCTGTTACTCCATTTTAGTTTCTTTCAAGAAACACAGGTAAGCCACAGGACATACCAACATCTTCTAACCCACTTTTAGACTCTGCCTAACTACTGTTATACACAGCTTTAAGTCTCAGCACTGAGGACTGACAACTACTATTTCAAGGATTTTCTAACAAAAAGCGTGGATCTAGGCTCCATTAATTCCATTTGTAAGCATTTTAGGAAAGGGGAGTCTAAGATCTAGAGGGCTGTCTGAAGTTGTCCAACTGTCTGTTCCTGGGTTCTAATGGACTTTATGCCAGGCTCCTCCTTTTGAAGTGCCTTGTATAAAGTAGAAATTCATTTCTTATTTCTTATGTAGTCATTTCATTTCAGTAAAAATGTAATAATCCAGGATATTAGAATATAATCCCCAGTTTTCTGTTATATTAGAACACATGCTGGCTATGCCTAAATCAGAATGTCCTTTTGTTCTGTATCCCCTTATTATCTAGTAAAATTTCTGTTTCCAAATAAATTAAACTTTGCTAGAAAAATCACTGAATGTCTCTTTCTGTCTCCATTGCACAGTATTTGTAATAGAAAAGTCTTTCCTGTTCTTATCAATAGCTTCCTCCTGAGTGCCTTTGTTCCAGGGTTATAAGGTTTAATGAAAGCTAATGCTTCAGGCAACCATTTACATCTCTCTTGAACACTACAGATTTTGGAGGCAGCCTATTGAAAGAAGATGCTTTGTGTTGTAGTGACTAAATGAACAAAAGGAATTTCCTTTACAGATTAACAACTACTGCATCATAGGGAAGATTAGATCAGGTCTGAGCAGTTTAACAGTGCGTGCTATGCTATGGGCTTGATAGGACAACAAGATTAAAAAGGGCAATAATCCAATTTAGAATTAACTTAAGTCTGCAATATCCAGTTCCAGATAGCCTGTTGGGAAAAAAATCAAACCAAAAAAACGTAAACATACAAAAAACTCATGCCAAATAGAAAACAACCCGAACACAAAAAACCCACAAACCCCAACAGTAATGTACTGGCTTCCTCAAAACATGTACAGAATACCCTTTAAGTGGCCAATTAATGTGAAAATTGTCTCTTTAGTCTAGCACCAATCAGTTTTGGTTAGCTTTGCAATCCTTGTTTCACAACATAAAGGCACGTTATATCCCCTGCTTTTAAGGAGCTAATTTAAATTTTTTAAGATGACAATGAATCTGCCAAGTTCCTTGCTGATATTAGGACCCAATTTTGTTGTACAGGGAGAAGCACGTTTCAGAAACCCACTTTTTGATCTTACCTTGTGTAGCTTAGTAGGGAGGAACAGGAAGAGGCAGGACTTAAGGGGGTTGAGGATCCCTTATTCATCTTTTAGTAGGCATTAACCCAGAATGTCATAATGAGGAAAGTCTTATTAATTAAACATCAGTTGAGTATCTGCAGAGTTATTTGCGCTGGAGGAGAAAAATCCAATTTCTTACAACAGCATGAGAAAAGCAATTGACTGTGTTGCTAATATCTCTTGATCTCTTTGTCTAATCAAGAAGATACATTCTTCAGTGAAGGATAGTAAAAATTATATCAAGATAATAAAGGTTGCCCAGCCAGACACTGAGATGTGATTATCAGTGTTAAATTGCAAAGGTATTACAAAATGGAATAGAACAAATGAGGAAGGAGTAACCATCTGTTGATATTGTTCCTGCAGAAAACTGAGAAGGAAGAAATCATAGGAATTGTTGAGAAAAAACAGGGACAGAGATAAATACGAATGAATTAGTTCTGTGATTTGGTATTCATTGATTCACCCCTTCATGAGAAAAGCCTTGGACTTGGCTGTGGTAACAAATGTGGGAACAAATGTCTGGAGTATCCCAAGGAATGGCTTTCTGTGTGAGTGTAGTTATCCCTTCAATCAGAGGAAGAAATTTTTAATTTCATCATTTAATTTTTAAGAGGGTCTAGATTCAATATTGCTCTGCTTGACAGCTCCTGTGTTTGGTTCAGGGAATTCTATGTGTCAGGGCCCTTTTTAAGCAGAGACAAGATTGCGCAAAATTTGTCTCCCTTCACTTCAAGCTGTTCTTCCAAATATCTTAGAAAGATTTGCACCACCCACAGCACATGCAAAACATTCCCCCAGTTCCCTGTCCCTGAAGCTACAACACTTTCTTCTATTATTCCAGACTCTTTAAATTTTTATTTTTTTTTTTAAATCATGCAACAAATATTAATTCTCTATTATAACAATGGGAATGCAATGTGAGGTCTACAACGAACTGAAGATTTATGGACAAAACTGACTGTTTCCATTTTCTCTTTTACCTAAAGATGGATTTTCTTCTCTGACTTTCCATAAATAGTAGAGTCTTAGCTGGTTCCTGGTACTGTCAATACATTGTTTAAATGTAGCTGATAACCTGCATTAAAGTCAGCAATTTTAGTATTTTAAATGTTTGACTGGGAAAGGTCATTGTGGAAAACTGCATTTTAAAAAGGTTTTCTGTGATGTACAGAAATCCATGCTGAAGCTGTTCTCTGAAAAAATGACTTGTCTATCCCAAATCTGCTCAGAGAAGTTTATAAACAACAAGTTGAACTCAGATATTCACTTAGAGTGTTGATAGAAACACCAAGGTCAAAACTCAGTGGAAAAACAAGTTAAAAAAACCCTCAAAAAAAGACCATTCAGTTAAAATCTCTACTGCAGTTACCTCAATGTTGTTAGGTTCAAGCATGACAGAGTGAATTGATTCCCTCAACATCTGATATGGTGAAAAGCCAGCTCTATAAATAACAGTAGTATGAAGGTCAACATTTATAACCAATGTTCATTCACATTTACATCTAAGAAATAAAGTATTTATTGAAAGAGCAGTTGGATATAAATTCCTAATCTATGACATATCACTATTATTCCCTCTTAAAAAAGAAAATATAAAACTTCATGACTCCTGCTCTTGGTAAAAGATAGCTGTAAAGCTAAAAGTCAGAAGCCTAATGAAGAAACCACCTTTGCCATCATAACTGATTGAAATTTTCATTTTTTTAATGTGACCTCTTGCCAACTCCATCACAGAAGTGCATCTGTCTAATAAACCTGGGTGTTATTAGACCAGGTTTTAATGGACCAAGTTTTATTGGAAAGAAAATTTTTTTTCTTTCCCATGGTCCTTTACCATATAGGTCAGAAATGTGTCAGAATTACTTTTTGGGGGTTGATAATTTTTGAATTTTATTCCTTCCTTCCTGTCTTCCAGTCTTCATCTTTCTCTCTTATTAGAAACAAATGAATCCAGGGATTTCAAAATCACTCTCAATGCAAACTACAGTACCAAAAATAATACGAAATGTTCTGGCATCTACATAGCAACTAATTTCAGTTCACAAACTTTCATCAAAATACTCTATTCACTTCTAAATATTGTTTTGAATTGAATGCCAAACATGCAAGATTTGCCAACATCTTGAATGAAAGCAGAATGAGGGAAGGATGTCACAATGTTTCTCCCCCTTTTCCCCCATGGTAATTGAAGGCTTTTCATAGTTTGGGTAGAAACAACAGTTTTAGTAGCTCAAATGCCTTTTGCTAGTTTACTTGCGATGTCATGTCTGGGTGACTTCTGTCTCTCTCCTCTTCCACAGAAATTGCTAAAAAGCCACTATACACAGAATCCTTTTAGTTTCTCAGTATCTTGAAAATAACAAGATTGGCAGAAAATTGACCCCTCATAGATGAACCCAAATTTAAGGTTAAAAAGCAATTTCCTGTAGTCTGAAAAATGCGGCTTATCAAATCTAAGACACAACTGGCACTTCAGCTGCCAACCTGATAGCTCTTTTCAAGATGATCTTTGTGAAATATAATGGAAAAATCCTTTAGGATGGTGCAAGGTAGATCTGCCATGGTTTACTCTCATTGCCTCAAACTAATTGACTTGGTACAGACAATAAAATCCATTTTTCTGTCATTCTGCCTTGTATCTTGAAAAGCTAAATCAGAGCACGATAGATGGAGTCTGTTTGACATTCCTGACAGCACAGTTTGTATTCCATTCAGTTAGTCTCTTAATAATGCCATCAAAAACTCTAGGCCACCTAAGCTCTAGCCATATGAGGGTCTAATAGACAATTTTTTTCTTCATCAGCTAAATCAACATGGGACTTTACAGCGACAAGGACCACAGCCTTACAGCAGCCTATCATGCTGTGGGAGGCTTATCAAAGTTGCTGTAGCTTAAGTCCATTTTCTTGATCATAGCCTTCAAAGGAGCCCCTCCTGATCAGCTGGATTATGAACACTCACATGACAGCCTGAAAATCAAATGAAAGAGCAATGTCTGCTGAAAGAAGATATTCTAGTGGACTCTGCCATTAAATCTGTGAGCATTTCTTTAAATGACAGGCATTGGTGTATTAAAAGTCCCTGAAAAATTTCAGCTTTGCTTTTTCTATCAGTTTTATATAGCTTTTTGTAACTTGACAATCAAGTTCATTGTGAATAAGAATGATGCAAAAAACAAGTTATAGAGACATTTAGATATAAATTGTCAATAGTCCTGCGCTTTGAAGTCTGGTTTTTGGAAGGTTTTTTCCCCACAATAGATCTGTGAAGCCAACACATTTAGAAATATAAGCAGAGATGTGAGACCATTAAGGTATTGTGGTCAATTTCCTAAGATTACCTAAGCAGGCAGTTTTTAACTCTGCACACCATGGAGAGGAATCATAAAATGTATTTCTTACCTGCAGTTGTATACAAATATCCATATTCTTTATGTACTAAAAGAGTAAAGAACACATATAGTTCCTTTTGTACCCCAACTGCACCTACATCTTCAAGAGCCATTTAAAGTTTATTTTATTTAGCATTTATGCAAAAGAGTTAATGCAAATGTACTAAAAAAAAGCCTGGATTTCTCTGTTGTTTGGTATGTCAGAAGAGTGGTTATTGCTCTGCAGCAATGTGCGGAGTCCAGTAAGGAGAACAAAGACAGTGGAACCTCTTAAAGTTTTTCTAAAAAAGGCAATTTTAATCCAAGTATAATGCCAGCTGCAACACAGTTTGAAATGTAGTTCTGTTCATTCTGTGAGTTGTGCTGTTTTGCTGGCCTTTTCTGGATTGCAGGGCTCAAGCTTTTCCCTCCTTTTAAAATTCACTTTAAAATTCAGATTTTTTCATCTAGGAGAATGCCACTTTTATTGTCTGCATCCTTCCAGTGTTTAGAAAAGGAAAGCTCCTCTTCTACATGGCTGTGAAATGAAGAAAAATTTCCTACATTAATCCATACTAATTTTTGTGTGGTGTGGACATAAAATATTCTTCTAAAAAGGGCAAAGAGAGACACTTTCCTGGAACTGAGAAGGTTTATACATCTCTGGGACTACTTTTGGTTTGCCCTTGATCCAGCTGCCAACACTTTGCAGCAAAACTTTCTCCTCATCATTTGAACGAGATGTGGGACTGGGAATAGGTCCTAGAGTAAGAGATGGACAACTCAGGGATAAAAGATGGGAAGCTGAGCTCAGTCTTGTGGAAATGTCCTTAGCCCCACTGAGATTGCCTGACCAAGTCTGCTGCGTGACCTTGGCTTCTACTTGACCACAGACCCTGCACACTGCATGGATGTTCCAGAGCTGAGACCCAAACCAATAAATAATAATACTATAGGAACTGTTCAGGAGCATGGATAAAGTGAAGGAGAAGGAAACCCATTCCAAGAAGGGTGAGAGAAACTTTTCTAAGCAGACATATATATGATAAAACTTCATTTTAGATTATTTTTTTCTGATGAGCTGTGGCACAGTCCTGGGCTCTGATGTGTCAGGGTTGTGAAAGTCTCAGTTTTACATGAGACTCCCAGGGTGTAGCCCGAGGTACAACAAATTAGCATGGTTTCTACCAAAGTGCCAGTGATTGACAGGTGATGGGTTGGTGCTGACAGCACAGGGTAGCTGAAGCTGCTGCTCCACTGCCTGAACAGCTGAGCTCAGTTTTTGCCTACCTTAAAGAAAAGTGAATGCAGTCCATGCTTCCCTTCCTGTTGGTTTATTGATCGCTCTCAGCAGAGGGTGTACTCCATTTTAAGCAGAATATGGCTGGACTGTTAAAACAAATGTGAGAACTTTCTTTGGAAACATCAGAGTTTGGTTAATGGGCATTTTAGGCACATGTGGCTCTAATTAAGAGTAGGAGAGACATGAGATCTCAGCAGGTTATGATGAGGGTGGGTAAGAAAAAGCTCTCTCAAGTGTGAGGCAGAAGAGCATCAGAGCAGCATCCCTACTGCAAGGGGAGGCAGGGGAGCCTCATGGGAGCACCCACAAAGTTTGAATGGATCCTCATTGGTATCTCCTGTGCTGTGCTACATTCAGCCAGGCATTTAGCTGTCTATTCCTGGTACTTTTTACAGTAATGAAAGAGTGTTTTCAGAAAGGGAAGAAGGCAAAAAAAAGGCTGAAGAAAGCTGCCAGAATTTCCTGCAGAGACCCAGGATGCCATCTGCCTAGGAGAAAATATTTGATCCTTATTTTAAAGATTTATGTGAAAAATTCCCTACTTTTCTGCCTTTCATCTTTGTCCATTATCTGGCCATGATGGGAATCACTCCTTCCTGCCACTGCCTTTGGTGTCAGTACCTTAGTGCTGTTGCTGGAGTATGGAGCCACCAGCTGGTGCCAGATTTCTCCTGCTCTGATGGAAAATTAAATTATCCCTCTCTCATTCCCACAGCTTTGCTGTAGGTGGCATAGTAAAGAAAAATTCTGGTGTGGCCTTGAGCCCATCCTCGAACAGCTCCCCAAGATACCAGACAGAAAAGCAGAAAAAGTATTTCCCTTTTAAGGGTTATTGAATGAAGCTATTTGGAAACAAAACACCTATAGTGCAACAGGGTCTTTGATTCATTAGGACTTTGTGAGGTGGGTTTCAGCAAAATATATTGTTTAGAGTTTGGCTGTTTCAGTGGCATTCCAGTGAAGAATCAGAGGAGAGTATAGCAATAGCTAACAGTGGGTGATGCTGGTAAAGAGCACTTTTATATTGTAGCTGGAGCGAAGTATGGATGGATGTTTGCCTCAGTTTCCTCATCTGTGAATTTAATATGTATTGGCTTCCTGAAGAACTGAGCAGTATATTGAGTACATTTTTATTATTTCCATGTAGGATTCATAAGCATGTTCTTATGTGAAGTTAAGAAACTGTAATTTGTCTGTTTAGTAGTGCTAGAAGAGCAAACATTATTTTTCTTTTACTGCACTCTTGAATTCAATAAATGGGAGGAGAACAAAAGATGAAGAAAACATAAAGAGAAAAGGTTGTTTTAGTTACTTTACAACTATCCCTTTAAAAGCAGAATTCAGCATTATGATACATTGATGTGCAGTCACCAAAAAGCCATCAAATTGCACACACACAGTATTTACTGTGAAATCCATCACCTTTTCCTCTTCAACAGTCATTAGACAGGTAGCTTGGGCGTTGCTGACACCACCTGCAAAGGTGAATGATCCCTTGTGGAAAAGTGCCAACAAGCCTTGAGCAGAGCAGAGGTGGTGCAGGTGCACCTTGGAGTGTGACAGGTGGCTGGAAAAGCCTTAATGCTAACACAGGGAGGAGATGGCCTTAACTGACTGATAAATCTGGAACTGTAACTCGTTTCACATCCACAGTGTAAAATCTAGATCAAGACAGTGCTTCCCAGTTCCTACAGCCCAGTAAATGGCCTGTGCCCTGTGCCTGTGGTTTGAACTCTGGTATGGGATCCTCTGCCAGCAGTTTATGATGGGCTTAAGTATGCCAGGCTGGGCAGAGGCAGAAGTGAGGCTTGTATAAGCTCCCAACCACTTTTATGCTGCACTTGTTCACCCAAGACAAATGGTATTTTGTCTCTGTGTGAAAATAAAGCCTGGTGAAAACTGATAACAAAGGGAAATATTCAGCTTGTCCTGATTTCTCTTGCATTTGTTCCATTTCTTGGAAATTCATTGAGTCATCCAGGCCTGATGTTCCACTCAATTTACTCATTCCTGTTCTCTCTGTGGACAGTGGAAAAAGGTTATTGCACAGATTTAACCAAATGTTCTTAGTCTTGACCAAATATTAATGGTGGAAGATGTACTGTACAAAGTCAACTACAAGTTTTCTTTGACAGCTATTTACACGTACAGACAACACCAAAAACACTTCAAAATAGTTTCTCTCTTAAATGATATAGAGATAATTGCATCAGATTTCTTACATGAATGAAACCAGTTATTGATAATAGCTTCTTGGATGGTATTGAATACCTGGGTTCAGTTTGGCTTTATGCAGAGTGTGGATGGGTACAAAAAGTACTCTTAACATCAAAGCTCAGTGCTAAGCAACTGACTTAGAGCTTTACTCTCTTTCTTCATTTGTCCAAATTATTATTTTCCTCTCTGTGCTCAAACCATTGGCAATATAGAGAACAGAAATATTTTCTTCTATTTCTTTGACTTTTTTTTTTTTTTTTTCTGGAGTTTTCCACTCTCTCTGTTCTCTTCTGCTGTTGTTTTGAGAAATGTATAGGTGTGGGAGGGGGAAGACTTACCCACCTAGTTACACATACTGTCATCATCAGTGATTTTGCAGCACCTTCATTGTACTGGGCAGACATTTCCAAGCTCTCATTGTCTTGTCTGAGTTTGCAGATGTCTTGGGGCCAAGTCCTTTGAGCTGTCATGTCAACTGATGCACACTTCCTTCTTGGCATTACATTTACTTGCACAGGGAGAATGTAATTTTTTTACATGCAGTTTTAGTGACAGCAATTATGTTTGCCTGCTGTATGCAAAGAAGGTGCCTGTTTACTGCTACACTTCCAGACCTCCTGTTTCTTCTTGTGGACTGTTGAGACTGAGAACAACAGGGTAAAAAAGTGAAAGGCTGGTGTTGGGTGCCAGGGGAAGGCTTGTCCTGGAGAGTACAGATACAATAAAGAAGGTTTTGAATTTCTTCTTAGTTCTTGCAGTATAAATAAAGGAATTCCAATTAGGTGATCTGTCTAGAATTTAAGAGAAACAACAGACTATTAAAAAGTAGAGTCAGTTTTGAAAACAATTGTACAAAGAAGAGGGAGAAAATAGTGTCTAACATGTATTGAATCTGTCCTTGCTGTCAGACAACTCATCTGAATGCTCACCCTGCCCTGAGCCCTGTGTCAGGATGTCCCTGTCTGTCAGCAGCACCTCCTGAAGGAGCATGGCTCTCCTTGGCACAGCCCTGTCAGCAAATTGAAATGAAGAGCAAAATCCAGTCCTCTACAAGCCAAGATCCTGACTGAAACAAAGATTACTGAGAGTGTTATCCTTCCCTGTGAGTGGAAATTTACTTCTGTATGTGTGTGTGTGTGTGTGTATGTATGTATATTTGTGATCTATAGTAGATACTGTAACCATATAATTTGTTTTATATATATATAGTGTATATATAACTCTGTAATTTGTAGCATCATGTGTAAATACATTCAATCACACTCCCAGATTACCACACACACAGGGGGCATTCAGTGACCCCCAGCTCTCTCTTTAACCCGTTTTGCATTTGCACTGTAGCTACACAGTGAGACATCTGAAATCTCAGTATTTTTATAGTAGGATGCATGAAATGGATGTTACAAATGTCCACTTTATTTCCCACGAGCAACATTTCATTTTGGACAAAAATATTACTCTCTTTGTATGGGTTCTTAGAGGAAAGATCTTGTAAGCAGTAAGACCATCTGTTCTCTGTCTCTGTATGTGTAACCAGAAACACACCTGAGGAGGAAGTAAATACCTGTGATTAAATCTAATGCACCTGAATAAAAATTTTTAAAGATTGGAAAGGAATAGAATAGAATAGAATAGAATAGAATAGAATAGAATAGAATAGAATAGAATAGAATAGAATAGAATAGAATAGAATAGAATAGAATATTGTAGATACTTTATATCTGTTGCAGGACAGGTGAAATAAACTAGTAAATAAAAAAGTTTACACTAAGAAAACACACAGCTGTGTGAAAAAATCAATTACTTTTTTTTTTATGTTTCCTATATTTGAGAACCGGTATGTTAGGCCCTGATTGTTTGGTATAGAGGCAAATCAGATAGTGTGATCAATAATCAGAAGCTACTCTAGTGGTCCTTACTGGACCTTACAGGTCTAGATCTGACCTGAACTGATTTTGGTATTGAAAGTTTGAGTGAAAAAAATACCTACAAAACAACTGAAAAATTGCGGTTTGTTTGTTCCACTATGGGAGAGGAGACATTTAGGACCTCAGGCAGACATTTTATTATCTTCTCACCCATGCTACAAAATGTCATGTCACCCTACTTACACATTAAATAGCAGTTAGTTAAAAATAGTTGCCAAAAATCCTGGCAGCACACAATTGCACTTAAATGTCTTAGAGAGATTAGAATTCTATACAGTCATTATTCACCATTTTCTAATTTAAAACCCAAAAAAGTCTGTTCTCTGTCCCATCTCAAGCACACGGCTTTACAGCTGCATGCTTTTGTCACTTCCAGCTTTCCCATCTGTTGCTGCAGAGCAATGATAAATGAAGTTTCAATGCAATCATAAAAAAAGGCTTATCATTTTGACACAAAACAAGACTTAGATAAAAAAAAATAATTATAATGTGCTCTTGTTTTTGGAATGAAGAATTTTCATGATTTCAGAGGGGGGTTTAAAGCATGAAAAAATGATGTGTCAGAAATTACAAAAATAGCAATAAAAACTGAATTCCTTAGAACACATAAAGGAACAAATTTCTTGAAGGCAAGACACTCCTATAATTTGGATACAAAACTTAGATTTTGGACTTTTGTTTGATGTTTGACATTGAAATAGGATTTCTGGTATCTTCATGCATCTCAGATGTTGCATTTCTCACTTGATATAACAGATTCCATATTCATTGTGTTTGATAAATAAGCTGCAAATATGTAATAATGGCGATAAAGTAGTGTTTTCCATGATGGAGAGAATTGACAGGATAATAAGCATGTGAAATATCTTGAATGATATTCATTAAAGGATGACATTTCTGCTCAATGCTATGCCATGCTTGGTTTGACAGAGGAATAACAAAAAGCTGATCAGGAAACTCTTCCTTTTTATGCCAGACTTGACCAACTTGTCTAAGTTACTGCAACATCCTTCAAAAATTCCCACAGCTTTCACTACATTCACTTCTTAATTTGAACTTGTATTAAGGCATATAATATGAAAAGATAAACAAAATCTAGTGTAAAATCTTCTTGTGATGGAAGTGTAGCACATTAGACAGAACTGATGGCCATTTTTTTCTCTCAGGGTGGGGAGAATAAAGTTAAATGAAAAGAAAGTAGTAAGTATCATTTTAACTGCTATGCAGACTCTATAAATGGAGTCAGTTTATTTCTAACAGTAAGTTAAAGAGCTCTAGCTTCAAACTTATATTTTTTTAAAGCTATTTTTAAAATACAGATTTAATTGTTTTGAAAAAAATGTATTCATTCACTCTTTCTGTTTTTGTGGAGTCTCACCTTTCCTCCTTCCCAGGACAGTTTATGCCAACGATTCATTACTCCTTTTTCAAAGCATGATTTGTTTCTGGTCCCCATCCAGCCTCATCTGTTAGATCAGACAGTTCCACCAAGAGGAACATTCCCCTTCTGTGGACATCTGCAGAATATCATCAGATCTGTTCTTTTCACTTTCTCATTGCTGAAACAGATTGCCTCTCTCCCTCCGCCAGGCTTCCCGGATTTAAGCACCTTGTCGTGCAGTCCATTCCAGGCATGAGTCATTTACTAAAGCAGAGATGTGCAGAAGCAATCCTCCTGGCCACGGCCCGTGACTGTACCCGTGCAGCAGAACTGCATCTGTTCTGTCACATTTGAGCCCACACAGGACTCGTAAAGTTTAGCAGGCATTTGTCCTTAGGATGCGAGTCTGGAAATAGTGGGGCACACACCAGAACAGGAGCTGTTCGAGCCAAGGGAATCACAAGCCTGAGGACCACACATGTTAAATGCTGGGTTTAGAGAACACTCATCCCTCGTGACGAGAGACTACAATGCTGAAATTGGCTGTGTAGTATCACAACCTGTCAGGAGCCATTTTCAGTAAATTGTGCTAAAATTTCTTTTATTATGGCTATTGAGAAGAAATCAGTTTTAAACAGAGATGTAGTCAAATAGAGGGGATAACTGGACTCAAGAGACCTAGTATTTTAGATGAATAAAAGAGACTATCATTTATGTGTACTGCTTTTCATCTTCAAGGAATCACAATCATTTTGCAGGACCAATAAGCAGATATGAGCTGCAGACAAACAAAATTTCATGCACTACTAACATGCAGCAATCTTTGAATGACATTTGGCACATGGCCGACTATAGCCAGCAAATGCACAAAACAATAAACCACAAAGTTAACAGACCTGACAAAATTTTCCCCAGGAATCTACTCAGTATTTTGAATGAATATGTCCATTATTCAACAGAGCTGGCAAACTCTATCCAACAGGGAGCTGCATTTAAAGGCAAAAACTGTTTAGTGATATGTCCCAAAAAATATTTCATTCTCTTATGCACATGTAGATTACCATCTTAATATTTAAAAATAAAGGGAAAATACTGATTATATTTATTTTGACTACACTTTTTGGCTAAAACATGGATTGTATTCTTCCTGTCCCCCACCATGTGTCCCATCTCATCCTGCCCCTCTTAAATTCTTGTCTCTGAGATTTATTTTCTTTTCACAGAAACAGAAAAACTCCATAGTAGGAACAACTGAGCACAGGCAATTTTATTCAAACTTCAGCTTTCTGCAGAACTTCTGATGGTTTATTCAGAGTTTCTACATGGTTGTGAAATATTCTTGTGCTCCAAATTTAAAACAGATTGATGTGCTAGTCATGGTCTTAGTTATTCAAGGTTATAATGCAAATTCTGGACATTAGATCAAACTGTGCCAGAAATATTAAATTTCCTTTTCTGCGTTACTAAATTAGGCAATCTAAGTTGGTTTTTTAAAAAAAAAGGTGATAAAAGTCAATTTATCCATAAAGGCACTTTCAAGCTGTGTTTTATCATTGAAAATAGCTGTATGACTCCAGTGTATTAAGCTAGAATGTACTGCCAAGATGTCTCTTGTCAATCATCTAACTTAGTTATTCTTTTATCTTTAAAAGTAATGGCTTTTTATACTTTTACCAGAAGTTGATTCTATTGTTCATTCATTGCATTGTGGTTGCCAGAAACAAACTGGTCTCACTTCTATTTTGCTGAGTCTGTGAACTGAGAGGCTTGTGGTGGAGTCTATAGGCTTATTTTCTTATATCATTAATGCTATTCAGTTGTGAAATCCAGCATGGACTGTCTCCTTAAATTCTGAGCAAACCAATATTTATAATCAGTGGATTAATGCAAGTATAGACTTGAGGAAAAAATGTGTGGAGAAAGCTTGTCACTACTTTCCATTCCCTAATAATATCTTTCACTTAATTTCTCTATATGTCATGTACGTTTTTCTAAGCTATGGTTATGTTTCAAGTTTCCTGCCTCCTCTGGCAGCCCCTGACCCGTGAGGGTCCCAGAGTCCTGCCACCTCCCCTCAGCTGCTGGTGACACAACACTGCTGAAACTGTGGCTCACACCTTAGAGGGACATTGTTAAAGAGTTCAAAGAGCCTTGAGAAACTTCACAGGCCAGAGCCAGCTAAAGGAGAAGCAATATTGTGAGACAGAGAAAACTAACACCTACAGGATTTGAGGTTTAAAAGTCACACAAAGAGAAGGCATTAAATAAAAAAAATACAGAGTTGCAGCATGGCAACTCAGTACTGGCAGGATGTGCAGGATGTGGTTTCCTTTGGTTACTTCAAAGTAAATTATTTCTACTAGCAGATCAAGTGGTGTAGCTCAGATATCCCTTCTGCATTCTCCACATTTCTCATGAGTTATAACTCAGAGATGATCAGCTGAACAAGAAGCAATAACATTTTTCACTTTTTGAATATTTGAAATTCAGCAGGTCATGGGTTTGTCTCCAAGGTCCAGGAGAGAATCATGGGGTTGTCTGCAGCTGCAATATAGAAATAAAATTTTTTTAATGATTCCACAGTGGAAAAACTTACAGATTGTCAGAATTTAAAATGCATAAAAACAAAGCAAAAGATCAAAATAAGTTTGTGACCTCTGAGAAGCTTTCGAAGGAGTGCCAACATGAAAATATTCTTTGGTCATCCTTCTTTACTGACTTGGATGTAGTTAACAAGTCAAAGCTAAGGTGTAGTTGATTTAGGAAGCTGGGGCTCCTCCAGAGATTGTTATAATTCTAATTTACCCAGGAGCTGTTTCAGTACAGTTTTTTCACAAAGTCACGATTCAAAGCTCTGTCAGGGCTTTTCACATCCATCCAGTAAGATGTAGACTGGGCACTCAGCTTCTACTGACAGCCTAGAATGTGCTAAATGCAAGGCAACGTGTAAATGTGCAGTGAGTGCAAGAGATCTGAATGCCACGGAGGAAAATGGCAATGGGGAAGAGGAGGTGGAATTAGGAAAATGAAAGGAGCATTAAGAGGAGTAAGGAAGGATAAATAAATAGCAGATGAGGAGGGAAGCTGAGTGAAATGCAGCATCCATGCTCTGGTTCTGCTTCAGCCAGAATTTGTATCTTGAGACCTGCTTTGTAGTGGTACTACAACCCAAAAGTTTCACTGAGAGCCTAAGACTTGTACTGATGGAAGGTTAATGCTGCAGTTGTGCAGATATTTTATTTCAGTGACGACAATTCTGTCAATTCAAAATAACCAGAAACAGATTCTGTTTCAAATTTAAAAAACAGGCTATTTTAAAATTATTTTTTAAATCAAATAAAAAGGTCTTTCTTTCATATTTTCTAAGTCACCATTTATAAATTTTAAAGTGAAAGTAAATACATGCTGGAAAGATCCATTTTCTATATAATATGTATATTGCATGTTTCACTGTTTCTGAATACATTTCCCTTCTGAAAGAAAAGAAGGTGAAACACTGCATCCATATAACTAAAATTGTTTCAGGAAAGGGTTCCTAGATCTGACTAAAGTAGCAAGATTTGCTTTGTATCAAGCTGAGAGAAAACAAGCTGAGTATAGTCTACACTAGAAAAAAAATTATATTAGTACTCTTTCAATTATACAAACACTTCCCTTTCCTCTACAGTTTTTCACTGCCTCTCCAGAGCTACATACTCATACAGTTTAACCTTTATTTGTCTTGTTTTCCTTTGGTTACTTCAAAGTAAATTATTTCTACTAGCAGATCAAGACATATCTCCATCCCTGTAAAATTGCGTCCAAAGGAATTTGCAAAGTAGAATAAATAAGAATAAATAAGAAAAACTCAGTAAAATATTACACCCCATCTTTTAAACAGCTACATTAGTTGAACCTTTTCAGTATACATAAGAATAAAGTATGTCATTAAAGTATCCCTAATCAAGCAGTGTTTAACTTGTAAATAACTTTCAAGAGAAAGTTACATTTTAGTGATTATTTAGAGCCTTAAACTTCAACATTAATATAACAATGGTACAGCAGTTTTGTATAAACTCTCTTAAAAGTACATTCCAGAGGCACATTTAGGTCATGCTACATATTCAAACAGTAGGTTTAGTAATAATGATTAAATATAGAGCATCACATTTAAAGCTATCTTTCTGTTTAAATTTCCTTCTCGTACTATATGCTATTTGATGCACAAAACTGAAAAAGTACTGCACAGCTGTTTTTTACCTGTTTAGTGTCACTCTGAATAACTTTAGTTGAAATCCCAGTCTAAGAAACCAAGTAGGTATTTTTTCAATGGATTAACTTTTCAAATCTTCAAAATCTGCATTAGAAGAATTGCATAAAGTAATTCCCAGCCTCATTAGTTTATAATCTAAACAGATGCAGAAAAGTACTCCTGCATAGTGGATAACATGATGTCTAACAAGCACTTTTACAGAAGATTATTGAAAGGAAACATACTTTCTTTTCAAAATTTTCACTAAAAAATGTTCAGCAGGTAAGCAGTTTCCTTAATCCCTTCAACACTTGTGCGGGCATTGAAATAACAGGTGGAAAGAATCCCAAAAATCAAATAATGAGCACATGAAAATAGAAACAGCCCCAGTCTGAACAGCTTGCAAGCCATACACATGCCTTACACTGCTGGTGAACATTGTGCTTACAATATTATAGTCTGCCTCTGCCACAAAATTGCATTTTCATTGCATGTTTCTTGTATAATTGCTTTGCATAGCAAATATTTCCATTGACATGTTACAGGATATGGTCAGCTGTAGCTATTAGAGGCTATTCTCAAGTGATGTCTCCTATGGAGTCCTTATATTTATATTTTAGCACTTCTTAGAGAAATTAAGTGTCATAATATTTAAAAATCTCTTAGTCATTATCATAATAGGCACAAAACGTGGGATGGCTGATAGCATACAGAGAACTGTGAGGCACTATTGCATATGTGATGGTTTGGAAGCTGTGACTTGCTGAGATAATATCTCCCATTGGTAATTTTTTCTTTAAATAAACAGAATTCTCAAAAAAAAAAAAAAAAGGCATTTATTTTATGGAAATTGAAGTACAGATAATCAGCTTTGTCCAAAGAGGAAGGTAGGAACAAGATGCACAAATAATTAAAAAAAAAAAAATTAGAAAAGACTAAAAATTTAGACTATCCAGAGAAGATGGATTTTCGTTTCTTAATTAAATGTTGTGGCCAAAGTACAATAAAAATCCTGCTGCCAAATTCAGTCAAGAATGCCACATCTAGGGTCTCTGGTTGCTGTTCCTCACATGAATTCCAGGCATTCTGTGAAGCTTGGCCAATGGTTTAACCAGTTTTTAGATAGTTTTTTAGAATGGACTGATAATTCCAATTGGTTTCATCAAAGGCTTTTCCCGTCTTTGCTTTTGATACTGACAATTCAGAACAAATTGTGTTGAAGGGAAGGATTCTGGGGGAAGTCAGAGGCACAAAGAAGCCCTAAAACATGGATAAGAGCTCTGTGGGATAGCTCCCCTAAAGAAGAAAATACAGTTAATTGTGCATCAGTAATGAGTCTTTTATATGGCAATCATCTAAAGAAAAATACTTTAAATGTTTGCCTGTCTAATAATTATGCAAACCAGACTATATAAAACAGGTGAATCGTGAATGTATTCTGTACATATTAATACCAGTTTTCAGAGTTCTCAGGCAATAACATACTATGAAATATATTAAAAAGTAGTATTAAATAAAATATCCTTAATGACCTATGTAATTATCATTTTAATTGGTAAACCAGTAGAGAATCTATGGTCTGAACTGTTAAAAATAACTTTTCATTCAAGTGCACCAGTCACAGACTAAACTTTTCCTGTAACAGTTATTGGCTGGATAAAAAAATTTCTTTAGTGCTGGTGGCATGGCAACAGATCTGCAAATACTGCAGTACAACTTTTTTTTAAAAGTGAGTTTTTTCTCCATATATTCCTGTTCAGTTTATGCTGGATAAGTTACTGATGTGCTTTCTCCAGAGTAAACAACACTTCAGGCCAATAGGTCAATTTTCAGAGCTTAATCTAACTGAACTGACAGGCCACTAAGCTGGTGTACACAAATGTTTCTTTAAGCTTTTATGCACTTGTCACACCCCTTCAGACACTGCCATTGCTCTATCTATAACCTGTCCAGAACTCCTTAATTTGACACATTAGAGCAGGCACTAAATCTAAGACAACATGCCTTCCTCTGGTGGGAGTTATTAAATGGGAGAACATGAAGAATGTAAAATAAAGGTTAATGCTTGATATACCAGACCCCACAGTGTAAACTAAGTTCATGTTTAACACTTTGGTTTAAAAATGGATACAATACTTTGCTATTTTTGATTGCCTGTAAATGGGAAGAGCTAAGGCAGTGCAGAAGCCTTGACTTACACAGGTAGCCCCAAACTGGATGGAGAAGAAAGGATGGGTTGCATCATCTTCAGTCACTTGGCTCTGAGGGCAGGATTGTTCTAGTGATAGATCATTCTGAGTCCATGGGAATCTATGTGCAAATCATTATAAAGTACTCTTTATATTGTAATTTATTACAATTATATCCAAAATCATATAGAAAAAATATCAACCACAAGGTGATTGAATTTCTGTAGTCTCAGTAGAAAGATTCATTATATTGACGAATTTTGTCACTACTCATTTGCATGATGACTAAATATTAAAAACAGCATTAGGCTGGGATAGATTATATGGATCAGACAGTGACATTATACTGTCATGTCAAAGTGCCTCTATTGTAGTCACAGGAAAGCTTACCAAAGCTCTTTTTGTTATCCACAGCTCTAGAATTTCACAGAAGTAACTACAGTGTCATTTTGTCCAAACAAGTTTTGATTAGTCAGTGCTTCTGCAAAGAGCTGGTACTGCAGCAGTGGGGAGCTCAGTGTATTTCAGGTGACAATCCTTGTTTGAAAAAGTTTGATATCTGCTTACCTGGCTCCTAAGCAGATACAGAAAGCTGCAGCTGGAATAAAACCCACATGATGATGGGTTTAGTTGTGCTGTGCTGTAAACACAATAGCAATTGCAACAGAAAAACTGTGACTCTGTGGTAAAATTATCTTGAAGACACTTATATAAGTTTAATTAGGGTGTCTCAGAGTCGTTGGAGGAAGACACTGTAGATGCTGATCTGCAGAGTGAAGCAGGCAAGTCTAGCCTGTTCTGTACCACGTATGAAGACAAGAACAGGATGGAGGAGGTGGTACAAATATCTCTCAAAAAGAATTCATGTCAGCAGATTTTGGGGTAGGCGTGGGAAGTTCATCATTTCAGTGGACAGCATGTTAGGAGCTGAGGAAGTACTGCACCACACTTCTGTGAAATGTCATACTATGTTTAACTGTCTTTGCTGGGGAGAACCTGGGATGAGATGGAGCAAACTGAGGAGATCTTTATTGCACGCACCAAGTGTGGTACAAAGGTATCTGCACAAGTAGAAAAGTAAATCACAATTCTTTGTGAGGACCCTGAAGGGCTACAGAGGGATTCTGGTCTCCCTAACACACACATTTTCCAAAAGCAGCTAGGAGGGCTGCAGGAGGAACTCAGTCCTCATCATGGTGTTTTCTAAAGTGGCAGTTGGACTTTGCAAAGTAGTAATTCTGGGGCAGGCTCTGTGTGTGTGTGTGAACATCCTCAGATGTCTTGTTACTTCGGGTTGATGCACCTCAAAAGAATGTGAAGCTCTTATTCATTTCTCATTCTCAGTCTTCCTCTCTTTTCTTGAGGTTAAACATAAGCAGTCAAGTTGTATAATATGCCCACAATAGTAATTCTTGACACATTTTGAGCATGTCTGGATACAAGCTATGTTAAACTATATAGAAAGAAGAAATTTTCAATTCTTATGGGCCTTTTTGTTGGGATTTTGTTGGGTTTTTTTACAAAACTGATTTTTTTTTTCTCACAGAACTTTGCTTTAATACCTCCATTTTGCTAGGACCCTGGCACTTCATTATCTTATTTTTAAGCTTTTTCTGAACTCTCCTACAATGTCTTCCTTTCAAGGTATGAAAACATTTTTTCAACAAAGCCTGTCAACAAGCAGAAATGTAATGAAAATGAGGTGATTTAGGTGAGAACATTTTGTCTTTAAGCAGTATACCTGGCTATCTCAGTATGTTTGTAATTATCTTAACTGTGGAGGGAATACTTTCTATTAATGCACCATCCTTCACAATATGCATCATCTGTGAAACACATCTAGGTTGGCCTTCATTCCCCAGAGACCATGGTTCTTTATGGAGTAGAGATACAGTACAAGTTCTGAAGTGCTGAGATTAATTCATGCACTGCCCTTGGAAAATGACCCTACTTTAAACAAAAATTATTTTCTCCTTGAAAATCAAGAATGAATATCTAAACATTCAGAATAAGTAGCTAGAAATTTTGCTTACAGATGTTGCCTCCCACCAGAGGTCCATGGGACTGAGCCCCTGTCACATTACTCATATCCAAGTGGGAACTGAAGTTTGGTTTTCACTGCGGAGGCAGCAGAAATAGAAGGAATTGAGATGCTCTTAGACACTATTTTTTCTTTTTTACGTGAGCTCTACAACTCATCAGTTTTTAATAAGCAGCTGAATCTTTAGAGCTCTTCTAACATTTCTCAATTTTTACAAATTTATACAGTGAAAGAGACACAAAGTTAGGGCATCTCCTCAGCTTTCCTATATTTGAACCCATTGTCTCTCACAGGCTTCCTAGTAAGAGGTAGAGGTGTTTGTTTCAAAATCCTGCAGTACAGCTTAGAGGTGCCTGAATTTGTGTGTCAAAAGTGCTTGAATATTTTCTTGGGTTTTGCCAACAAGGATAATGCAGAACAGGGAATTACTGTAGTGTAGTTGGTCCCATAGTAACATTATTCATGAGGGAAATGACACTATTCCATGTGACCAGTGGTGGTAGAACTTCATCACACTTGATTAACTTACTTATTTAAATTATTGTTATTAATTGCTTTAGTTTCAGCTGATAAAAATTGTTACTGACCTTATGTGATATGTCTTTTTAAATTAATTATTATTCCTATGACTGCATAGCCTGTAAAATCAATTAAGGAATAAACATTTAAGATTTCCCTCTCCATTATTTACTATAAAACTTAATGAAAATTAGAATTCAAAGGTATTTCCTGTTCCTATTAATGTATGATGGCAAGCAGTTGTATGTTTACAGCTTGCTTTTGAAAGGGCAGGAGAGAGACAGAAGAGCTTTGTAATAAAAAAGCTGGTTTACAAAATATTGACTACAGGTAACAGGAATATCTCACCATTCAAACAACAAGGGAAATGCTACTTGCAATTTAGATTTTGCAAAATCTCTTTTGAAAGGTATACATCAGAATGCTCCTCTCTCAAACTGGAAAGGGATGGGAAACTTTTACAAAGTTTAATGAACTTTCTTCTATGGAACTCCTCAGACCTAGTCCTGAATCCTGCACTTGTGCTGAGTTTTTAAATTAGTCAATGCAAGTCATGTATATGTGTAGTTTTCAGATGTTCACAGGGTAAGTGTGTGCAGATCACTACATCCTCAGATGCACAAGATCCACCAGAACAGTTATGGGATGGTGAAGCTCTCATACAAATTACGCTGCTTTTTAGTGGGCAGAATAGGGATTTTTGTTTTGTTTTCTTTAAATGGCATGGAATTAGGGCAGGAAGTATTGAATCATGTTGGAACATATTTAAAGCTTTATTTCTTGACCTACTGTTCTCACCAGAAAACAGTCAGAAGTATCTGTCAGAGATCCAGATGAATGCACTGCTTTGGTTTCCTGGAATAAACTGTAACTGCAAAAGATCTGCATTATCTTAGGAAAAAACTTATCTCAAATATTTTAAAAGTGTGAGATAAATACGGGCTACAGAAGAATGAAGCCCTATGGTGTTAGGAATTTAACACTAGAGATCACAGCTTCCCTGAAGAGCTTGTCTCTTTTCTGGCCAGGCACAGGCAAAAACAGAGGGGAAAAGAGTAGAAGAAATAAAGCTGGAACATAGCCTAAGATCTCTTTTTTTTTTCCACTTATGTGATCTATCTCAATTGCTTTCAGAATGTCTAAGCCAGAACAAGCATACTTTTCTGAAATGGAACACCAGAAAAACATATCCTGGCTCTAAAGCTGCTGTTTTTCCCCAATAAAAGCCAATGTCCCTTGGCATTCTCATCAGTAAAATGTCACAGTGAAGAGCAGTGTATTAAAAGTACCTTTCTCAATGTAAATGTAAAGGGTCAGTTCTAAAAAGAAAGATAAACACATGTTGTAAAGTTGCACAGGACTTGAGATAAAGGTTTAAAAGGGCTCTCAGAAATTTTAACTCGGTATTCTTGTGGAAGGGAAAGACCAAATCTGAAGTTTTGTTTAGGTACTGATACTTGAATTGAGATTGCTTTTGTTACTTAAAATTACTGATATATTTTTCAATAAAGATAAATTGTGCAATATATGAAATGTTCTTTCTTCTGCAGGCAAACATGATTAGTACTTTGCTCTTCTGGATTAGAATATTAAATTTCATTTATTTGCTTGCATCACTGTGTCTGGCAGCTTTGGTTTTAGACTCCTGATCTGGGGCTGACTTCTGGCTGTAAAATTCTCCCTGTTCATGCATTAACCTCTCCTCAGAAAGCTCATTCTGTGGAAAGGACACCTCCAGCCCTTGGCATTTGTGCAGCCTGGAAAAGTCCTTCCCTCTAGCTACACAGTCAGTCCCAGGATCCCCAGGCACATTTAATAGTGATTTTTGGGAAAGATATTGCTGTTAACCATAATAACTTGAATGAGTGAAATGCCGATGTTCATCAGCCTATAAAGTCTACTGATATTTTTCAATTAAAAGAGAGACAGAAGGCTCAATGAATTTAAATTATTTGATCTGAATGACACAGCTTCCTATTAAATAAAGTAGCAACAGTCCTGAGATTGGTATTTTTTTACTCATGCCAAACTGAACAAAGACAACTAGTTTTAAAAGGTACTCTACATTCCTCTGTAATTCTATTCCCTCTTATGTAGAATTTACCTACAGTATGGATTTATCCCTAAACTTCTAAGTTACTGCTGAAACAATTTATTGATGAAATGAGAATCCCTGGAAGGTCAGTAGCTAACTATTTGAAAAACATTTAAAAACCTTGCTTTTTACTATTCCTACCTATTCCAAAATATCCATGACTTAACACATTAATTACTTTGGAAATTATGCATAAATAGAAGCTTCACTTTGAGAAGATGAAGGAGACACTTATAAACAAAACTTATAAAACTCCTCTGTTGAATCAAATAAGTAAACTAAGATAAGAAAAAAAGATGTTTTATATCACCTGTGAAACTCTGTGCCCATCCTTGAGCTACACAGTTTTTACTGCAAATTGTAATATATCCCCAAGGTACCAAGCCCAACTTTTGGAGGTTTGCTGAAGCCCTCAGAACCCAAATGAGAGTGCAGACCTTGTTTCTGTCCATGTGCAGGAATATCACAGGAGCCCAGCTTTGTGTCTGCCAGAAGCTGGGAGCTGGAGCTGCGCCTTGCACGAGGCCCCAGCTCGGGCTGGGCTGTGCAGAACATTGCCTCCAGCACTTTGCCACCTGCCAGCTGAGCCACAGGGCAGCCCTGTGTCCCATCTTCTCCGTGGCACCCAGGAGAACTCAATGGAGCAGAGGGAAGGTCCCTGGAAGTGTTCAAAGCCAGGCTGGATAGGGCCCAGGACAAAGTGATCTAGTAGGTGCCAACCCTGCTCATGGTAAGGAGGTAGGAATGTGATGATCAAGGTCACTTCTGACCCAAACCTTTCCATGATTCTGTGGTTCTTAAATAGTGGGTTTGGTGAGCTACTGTGTTAGACAGCAGTAATGATGTTTTCCTGCAAGTGTCCAAAATGTGTTGGTTTTTCTTAAATATAGAGGAGCCCAGCCAGTGCAAGAAGTGCACTCTATTTTGTCAGTTTGAACATCATACCCGATTGAGTCATGTCCTTGAAGAGATGAATCTCCCTACAGGAGACTGTGTGGTGAATATACAATTTCTTCTTAATACTTTTACAGCATGATTTAGATTAACTGTTATACATCATTAATATTTGTCCAAACACACAGTTCTTGCCCTTCGGCAGAAGGACAGAGAGACACCATGTAAGAGACCTGTCCAAAGTAGAAGATCAAGTTCTGGACTGTAAACTCCAAATTAAGAATAAACAGTGTACTAGAGATGTGCTCAGCAGGCCCAAGAAAAAGTCAGGAGCTGCAAGTACTGACCTCCCCTATCTCCTGCAATTTTTCAGTGTAAATTGGGAAAGAAAATTATATTCTCTCATCACCTTTGCAAGATAACAGCAGTAATTCTATTTTCTCCCTTTTTTACACCATCCTCTAAAAAAAAAAAAGGATATAGCATTTAAGTAATATTTTTTTTGTGCTTATTCTGAATGATCTTTTAATCATTGCTCTGCTTAGGAGAATTCTTTCTCATGGAAGCAAGTGCTTTAAAAAATATAGAAATCTTTATAATCTGCAAAATGTATAATATTTGTCTCTGCTCATTGAACTGTTAGTGTAAGACTGATTTCTTTCTGCAGAAAGGAACTGCATATTAACTGAAATTCCATTTGACAGTGGAGGGAAGGAAATACCTGTCATCTGAACCACTCAGTCTGAGACATTAAATTATTCCCATCATCTGGAAAATAATTATGAAATTTTCAGACTATTGGTAGAGTTTACTATTGGAGCAGCAAATTGCTTTTGTCCTAAGAAGCCATTAAGCTCTTGGGTATTTACAATATTGCCCCTTTCCTTGCTGTTGTGACAGTGCAGGACAATAAAGAGAACAGTGTGAAAAAGGCGCAGATGAACACAAAACTTAGTTCATGATGGGCTGGGAGTTTAAGGTCAGTTTGAAAGTTCAAAGATTTAGGAATAAATTCAGGATATTTTTATATGTGACATTCCCACAGACCCCTCAGGTATGTGGCTGGTGAAACTGACATTATTACTGAGATTTTCTGGCTGACACTGTGAAAATGGACTCCATATGAATACAAAGGACTAGGTATTATACAAAAGAACAGGTAGAGTCATAATTAGGGCAAATTTTGGAATGTGAGTCTGCTTGATACAAGCTCCATTGCCCAATCTGTAGACACAGTGAAAGCTGCAGATATTATGAGCAGCTCATGGACTGTGGGAAAACCTTTCTATTGGACAGATGTTGGGAGAGAAAAATGGATGGAAAGAAAAGAATCTGAAAGAAGTACTGGAATAAGAAAACACTCACTGTTCTTACTTCCCTGCTTTCTTCAGAGATATAATAGTGAAAACTCCAAGAACAATTTTCAAGCACTCCCCTTTACCCCTATGGTCTTAATTTGATTTGCCCATTGTATGTTTTTCTGTGGCCAAGGTTTCTAGTTTTCTTACATAATATTAGCCAGAAATCTGTTTTGGATTTTAACTATTTAATAACTCCCAAAACAATGCTTTTGCCAGGATCTGTAAACAATGCAAGACATTTTCCCCACTTTCCATTGATCTTAGAATCATCTGGAGATGTTAGAACTACTTTCGTACAGGTAGTGTTACTTGTTGTCCCCACATCATGTAGAGGGATAAAAATTGATTTTGACTCTCTTTGGGGCATACACAGGTTCAGAAAAACAGATATACTTTTCATGTCTGTGCTAAATAATGAGGGAGTGACAATACTGATGATTTTAAGAATGTTTCCATTTTGGGGGTAGTAGAGAAATGAACTTACCAAGAATGTCAGACACCTTTTGAAAACTTTTCTGTGCAGGTGGAAATGGATAGCTTGGGTTTTGTTGTTTTTCTTTTTGTTGTTACTATTGCTGTTTATGGGTCATCTTTGTCAGACATCATAAATTTGCTGTAAGCTTTTGTATACCTTCCTGAAAAAATGGGAATTATATGTATCTAGCAAAATGTAGTTAGTAAATTTGAATGTCAAAAAAAGTACTTGTTCTTCATACAGAGCAATATTTTCTCTTAATACAAAACACATCAACACATCAAAAATCTCACAAAATCCATGAAAATCTGTCTCTTTCTGTAACAGCTGCTCTGACTACACAAGAGAAAACCTGTCAGTTCAGCAGACTGCAATTGTGTGCCTCTATATTTCCATGCTGGCACATTTCTGCTAATTTAAATGCTTAAACCTGTGGTATATTCTTATTAATATGAAGAGTTTGAAAAACATAAAAGATTTCATGTGTACGGTCCAGCCTTTGGAACTTCAGACATGAATATGCAGCTGTCACAACAAAAAGCTAGAAGGAAAGGTGTTGGTAGAAAAAAAAAAAAAAAAAAAAAAAGGACAGGTGGTTTTGACAATTTCAGCTACTTAAATAAAAAGATCATGCTCAGAAAAAAAGATATTGAATTTCTGTTCAGTAATGGGGAAACTATTTTTCAGGTTTCTGTAGAGGTGGTTATCACCTTATCTGTAGCCATGAGATCACCATCAGATCAGCAGGGTGTGGGTTCAGTGAATTTAATGGACAAGTGCAGGGCAGCAGCCAGGGTGCTGACATTGGTGCAGGGGAAGTTTCAGGCTCCCCCAAATAATTTTTTTTTTTACTATAGTAGAAGATATTAGGAGCTGTACAGATTACAGTGTGAATATTCAGATCCACTGTTCCATAAACTTAAATTCCAAAATATATCACAAAAAATAATTTCTAATTAGCTCTTTGGAAATTTTTCCTAAATGAATATGAGAAATCCTCACAGTAGTTTGGTCATTTGGCCTGCAACTGCCAATTACTTTAAGAGATGCTAACAGACAGATAATTATTCCAATTTTCAGAATTTGCTTTTGGGAATGTGCTTATGTACCCTATTGAATTTGACAGGAACTCCATTTGAGACAAAAAAATGGCTTTTGTCATAGTGTGAAATTAAGCTAAAATTATTCCATGAAATTCCAGGTCTTCTTTAAAAACACTTTCCTGTATTATAGACATTTTAAAAATATTTTCTCCCAATTAAACAGAACAGATTAGAGGGCAGATTTCTTATAGGAAAGATTTTATCCTGAATAAGTACAAAATGTTATTATTTCATTTTATGTATCTATATTTTACAAATCTCCTCTGTATTTTCCAAAGTCACACAATCTAATCAAGTCTAATCTATCTTGTTCATGTCCTTCCATTATTCCTGGAATGAGACAATACTTAGAAATTGCCTTTGTCTTTCAGCCATGACATACTTCTTTGGTGAGTCGCTTTAGTTTATTTTTTAATACTGTCATTGTCTAGCACTTCAATTCTTCTCTGGATTAATCAATCTCAGTTTAATAAAAATGTATCTTTCCACATGGTTTCCCTAAAGCATTCATATAAAGTACAATCAATTTTGCAACAACTTTATAAAAGTTTATATCTTTGCACAGGTTTATGATATAAAGCTTTTTCTTTTGCAGAGTAGAGATTAAATGTTCTGATAAAAACTCAGCCAAGGTCAGAAGATATTCCTTTCAGAGACAAAATGCAATTGATTGCCTCATGATAGTACCACACCTCACTGTGGGAAGGTGCAGGTCCTGTGTTAGATCTAGTTCAGTATTTAGTTAAATAGTTAGAAGCTGAGTTAGATTTAGAAACTCAAAGCATCACCTTCCCATATATACCTGTTTTCAGCACTTCAGGCTTCCAGCTTTTGACCTGGTCTGGGCCCTGTGTGCCATTTAACATCTGCTCATACAGATCTTTGACATCTGTACTGAAGTTTTTTGATTTGTGACTATACCATGTCTATTCATCTTGACTATTTTCACAGTATTTGCGAAAAGAAATATATTTTGTATTCTCCAGAAATGCCCCAAGCAAGCCAAAGACAGTATCAGGACTTTTTTGTCCCATGAATGAAATCTTGCTATGAGCAATGATTGATTATGTACCTCTTATTGAAAGATAAATTATTTGTAGCATAACTTGAGAAGTAACTTTGAAACCATTAGAATGACTAGCAAAATAAACTTTACTACAAATGACTGAATAACCCCCAGTACACAAGGAAGCTTCTGGCTTCCGTAAAATTGTTCATGTAAGGGATCACTTGCCAAACAACGTCAAAGCTTAATAATGTAACGCGCTATTTAACACATGAAATTGTCCTGCTTTTATTATTCCCTTGAAGGTTAATTAAGTTAATTTTGTTTGTTATTTTATGCTGGCATTTCATCAATCTATCAGGGTTAATTTTTATTTCATTTTACATCTTTATCCATTCCACCTTTTTTTTTTTTTTTTTTTGAGGTTAGCTTGTCTGATTGTAATTTTTAATCAGGATAACAATGTTAAATCTAGCTAAATACCAACAATGCTAGAGTAAGATGAGGTGATAAATACAACCTCCACAAGAAAGAGGAAAAAAGTCTCTTTATCTTTTACTGACTGCCACACTACTGACAAAATATTTTAAAATGTGTAAGATTGGAGAATTTTTACTACATTTGCATTAAATCTATCTTT
Source organism: Certhia americana (assembly GCA_018697195.1). Taxonomy (NCBI): domain Eukaryota; kingdom Metazoa; phylum Chordata; class Aves; order Passeriformes; family Certhiidae; genus Certhia; species Certhia americana. The sequence continues at coordinate 6,264,247 of CM031879.1, forward strand.
GCCATCTATTCCTAAATAAATATGGTGTCTGGGATTGGTGGGGGGTAGGGGGTGTTTGTACATTTTATCTCTAGGACATACTTCATGAAGATAATAGGCAAGACAAAATCCTCTTTTACTTATTTATCCTCATCAAATCTATATTGCAAATTGTTAATAGATTTCAGAGACCTCATAAATCTCAGGAATAAAATTGCACAATAAATGGAGTAAAAGAAATAAGAAGAGCAGTCAAATTCTCTAGAAATGATCTAGAAAAAAACTGTTCGATGTTTGGGTTATTTCAATGACTGGATGGCTACTGAAAGAGGAGACTTCTTTGGACAAATTGTTGTCTGACCTAATTTTGGTTTCTAGGCTTGCAGCACTCACAGAAACTCCTGTGCAGTGCTAAAATGCCTCTTCTCAGGCAATGCTGTTGGAGCCCAATATCCCACAGGGCCAGGACATGAGCTCTTGGGTGAACTCTTAACACTTTTTATCTGAGAATATATCACTCTGTATGTAATTTTTTTTTTTTTTATTTGCATGACGAATACATTGAAATTAAAAGAACAGAATACAATTTATTTTGTATTCCAGTACAGTAGGCTCTTCTCCAGTGGAAACTGAGACTGGTTTTGCAAGCTGAGCACTTTTTTTTGGGCTCCTGGCCATTGCAGAAGAGCAAAGGATAAGGCTGATCTTCCCTCTTTCTGTGATGTCGCAGAGCACATCATCTTCAGCAGACCATCCAGATAAGTAACCTTAAGCATTTGCATTTGGGGAGGGGGGGAAGGTTTTGAAGCTCCCACAGCTCTAGTCAGTCACAGCTCATTGCTCCTAACCTTGTTTTCTCTTTCAGGATGGATTTTATCAAGCCTCCTGCTTATTTCACAGCCCACATGCTTTGCCAGCTGTCCTTGCATAATGCAAAACTCAAGGCTGTTACCTACTCAAAAATCAAAGCATCCTCTGAATACAGCCTTTATAGAAGCCCCTTCTGCAAACTTTTAAGATGAGCGTTAACCATAAATAGTAGAGATAAGCTAAGATACTTCTCTTTTTCCATTTTATTATTTTTTTAATGCTCAAATCAGCCAAAGTGTATATATATAGCATAGATGGCAAATCACCTTCTGTCAATGGCCTATTTCAGTTGGAAGGACTCTTGAGACTTGTCATGGTTGGGGTCCCTAATAGTCTTTTCTGTCAGAAGAAAATTGGGTTCCTAGTAAAATGTTTGCTCTAAAACTGCATAAAAACTAATGACTGTATCAAGCGATGTACATTGCTGGAAGCCACATTCTGCTAGGAGAATTGCTTTTATTTGGAGGTTTGATATCATCATGCTGTCAAGGGCCTCACACTGGTGTTTGGCAGCCAGGACAATGAGTTCATTGCACTTTTTATTGCAGGAAACCTTAAAGCCAGCCTGCGGCTCCATCCCCAGTGGAAGGTGATCATTTTGACAATGATGCTCATCCTGAAATTTTCTAATCAAAAAGTTTAGCTTCATCAAGTTGCTGAATGCCCTTCAAACTTGTGTATGACCATTCAGGACAGATGGAGCAGGTGGCTATTGCTTGTGTTGCTCCTGAGAAGTGGGCATGTAAGGCAAGTTGGGACAAAAATGTAACAAAACTGTTTTATAAATCAAACATTAGAAGGGAGCTGGAGGAAATTCTTGTAAAAATAGAAATATAAGCCAAAATATAAATAAAATCCTCAGGAACAAATAAAATAAGGGTTAAACAGCTATATTGAGACAACCCTTCTTTTGTCCTAAAGAAAGGATCGTTGAGAAAAATGCTTTTCTGAAAGGAATGAGACCAAGGGAAGGCAAGAATTTAAGTAGGTGTCTGGTCTCTCTTATATTCAAAATAAACTGAATAACTATACTTTTTTTACCAGAATCATTAATAGCTGCCTGTGTTCTGACACCTATAAAGCAGAAACATTTGCTCCTAGCTTTCACATTTCCATTTCTACATCAACACTACACCTTTCCATGGGCACACGGTGCCAGGGCACTGCAGGGCTGGCAGGTCCCTGGTTGGGGAGTGGCAGGGCTCTTTGGGGACAGCACAGGCAGGAGCAGGGCAGCCCAGGGGGAGCCAGGACAGCCTCAGATTTCCCTGGGGATGAGGACAGGATATTGGCCTGGTTCATGGCTGGGTAGAGCAGGGCTGTGGCAAGGCTGGAGATGGTGCCCTGTGATCCTTCCACCAGAACAGGTTGATCCCAGCCCCATCCAACCTGGCCTTGAACATTTCCCATGGATGAAGGCATCCACAGCTTTTCTGGGCAACCTGTGCCAGGGCCTCATCCTTCTCACAATCAAACATTTCTTCCTAACATCTAATCTAAACTTACCCTCTTTCAGTTTAAAGCCATTCCTTCTTGTCCTGTCATTTCATGACCGTGTAAAAAATCTTTGTCCAGCTCTCTTTAAGACCTCCTAATGTATTTCTATTCTGATCAATACCTCATTGGATTTCAAACTGTACAGCTGTGACTTGAAATGGTGGACATCTTTGATATTTGATACTAACACAAAAATCTGGATTTTGGTCTAAGTCTGTTAATAAACATTACATTTATGCATTATATATCGTACTATAAAGCTGTCCACATTAAAGAAATATCTGCATTAACTGATGCGCAAAGAATTTAAGTGCTGTACAAAGTTATCATCAAATCTTTAATTTAGATGTGAAAAATACTTGACATATAAGAATACCTGCATTAAAAATGAAGTAGCTGTAATAATCTTAAAGGTAAAATCTGTTTTTCAAAAGATTGTTGTGAAGGCATATGAAATCCCTGTGTTTCAAAGAGTGAAGCACTAGCCTGGGATGCAGAAAATGAAAATATAAAATATCTTTTTTCTTGTCTGAATTACCATTTTAGAAATGAAAATTTGCCTTTCTGTCCCCAGAATTGGTCTAGAGAGGCTCTTAAACTTGTTTGTCTTGTAGGCTAGGGCTGCATTGCCGATATTGATTGCACAAGCCCTAATTCTGTGTCTTCTCCCTCAAGGTTTAAGCCTTTGGAAATGTTTCTCTTTTTCCACTGGACTAATTCTGAAGTAGGAAAATAATTCTCCTGAAATGGAAATTCAACAGACTATTATAGTGCATATCTGTAAAGAATAAACAAGTTATCTGGCCAATCCTGATTTAGTGAATAAAGTCCTGCATGCTGATGCTGCTTGGGACTTCAAGAACATGGTGTTCTAAGAAATAGAGTAACAATAAAGCCTGATATTCCCTTCAGAGCCATCATTCTCTTAATAAGGGATTTCCCTGAGGTTTACAGCCATCTAGCAATATTACTTCACTTCTCTGAATTGAATTGGGCAGAAGGACAACCGTATAAATGAAGCTGATGAAACAAAGAAAAGCAACTTTTCACATGCCTTCACCTTTTCTAGTATTTTTCCCATTTCTTGCTTTGCCCATTCAGCAGATAACTGTCATTGATAAACTGCATAAAAATGGAGATTGGTAGTTGTGATGCATTAGGAAGAGGAAGAATTTATCCTGCTTTTTTAAGGCAACTTTCAAAACTTACCACACAAACAAAAGTCTGATTTATGCCCATCAGCCTTGAACCACTGCATTACAAATGATATAGTAACAATTCAAAGCCCAAACCTATGGATTCTTGTCTATTACTCCACGGTGTTGCATGTGTAATTTTAATCCTACTGACTCAATGGAAGTTTAATTGTAATTGTTGTTAATTACAATGGGACTAAGATTACGCTTTAGAGTTGGCACCAAACCTGAACATCCGTGCACCGAGGAGGGATCCCCACTGCCACCTCAAGAGCTTTGTGGCCTTATCCCAGCTGGCCATGAGCCAGGTAACCAGTGGCATGTGAAGGTGTCTTAGGCATGGTTTGTGTTCCTGGCTCAAACTCAGGCTGAAATTGCTGCCAAACCGCAGAGCACGTGTGTGTCGTTCGTGTGTTTGGAATGGGAAAGGAAAGGGATCTGGCAGAGAACTCAAGACAACGCAGGCTCGAGCTAATAATATTATATCCTCAGGTTAGGGATGAGATCCAGACAGGCACTTACAACCCTAATATGCAGCTTGGGTGGAATAGAGGCTCCTAAGTCCAAGTGGTTAGGACATCTCCCAGAGATGGGAGTATAATGCTCAATGCACCATTTCTACACTTTGGTGATGCTTTAACACAGAGTTTATGAATAACATCTTAATGTTCATACCTCTCCTCAGAGAGTGAATTCTGAATTCAGCCTCTCTGCTCTGACTTCTTGTGTTTGAACTTGGTTTGATTATCAGCAGAGTTGTTCCACTTCAAGAAATAATCTTTAGGCTTTGGCTCTTACCTGCTGTTAAAAACGTTTCTTGGCATGGAAAAGATTTAAACTGGACATTTTCTACATCAAGCTTTTAGCATATAGGTAAAAATCTTAAAAGTATAAGACTCTTACATAAATCTGTAGAGGTCACTGATTTATTTGAAAAGTCTAACACACACCTCTTGTACAACTATAAAAAGCAATGCACAGACAGAATTGTTGACTGGTTTTCCACTTTGTGTACTGGGGGATGGCTCAGATGTTTCTTGCTCAGAATATTGATTGTACCAACACAGCACTCTTTCTGCTAGATGCATTTCCCAAACAGTTTTCTCTTTTTTGAATAAAATTTTTTTGCATAAATATCCACTTATCTGACATTCCTTTATCTAATGACCATGATCACTATGAAGGACATACTATTTCTTAGAATGTGGTCATGTCCTGTCTAATTGCACTCAAGCATCCAAGAAAAACTGGAGAAGAAATAGAACAGAAAAATCACTGTGTATTCAGTGAGTTATTCAGATTCAGCATTAATAATTTAATATGAGTTCAATAATTAGAACATCATATTCTGCCCATGGTCCAATGTTAAATGCCAGAAACAAGCAACTGTGTTTTCTCAAATCAAAACAATTCACCTGCCATATTCTAAGCACTACCATAACAGTGTATTTTTCTTGTTCACAACAATTTAAATACTCAGTATGTGATCAAAACATGTAAAACTTGGATGATTCCCTTGCTTTAACAAACACGAGAAGGTATGGGGGTTAAAAAAAAAAAAACAAAACAGATGGTCTTTTTTATTATGGCATCAAATTTTTAAAAACAGGCAAGCTATGTCTGGAGAACAAGATCAGAAGTAAAGCTTTCAGACTCTAGATATCTTTGTTTAATGAATTAATATTTCATAATCTGAAAGTTCATCCATTATTAAGAATCTTAATGGTAAAATAAGTTTAAAAATCTAAAATGTAAACATTATTTCATTTTGCTGTATAAAAGGGATGTTGGCTTTCTGCCTTGAAACACAGGACCTAAACTTTTCACAATCTGGCAATCTCTGTCCTACAGTTTGACTTTCTATTCCTGTAGCTTTTATGCTTAACTCTTGTATTTGTTTCTACAACTGAAAAATTTGATAAATTACATATTGTGTGTTCAAACAACCTAGGATTGCTAAAGAAAAGAAAAAAAAGAGAAGAGAAGAGAAGAGAAGAGAAGAGAAGAGA
>CM031879.1:6269897-6286312 GCA_018697195.1 Certhia americana
AAAAGAAAAGAAAAGAAAAGAAAAGAAAAGAAAAGAAAAGAAAAGAAAAGAAAAGAAAAGAAAAGAAAAGAAAAGAAAAGAAAAGGAATAAAAGAGTAAAAGTAAGTTTAAAGCCATGTCTTTAGTGTTTAACTAAAATAGTTTGATTAATTAATTGTTTAATAATTTGAAACTGTTCTGTCCACACATATTTAAGAAAGAAGATCCAAGGATGAGTTAACATGCAAATCATTGGCCATATCCAAAAACATATGCAAATAACAATATAGGTTAATCCATTTGCAACTATTCCTATGTGACTGAAAACACCTGTGGCACATAGGTTTTCACATATGTGAAAACACATATGGCACCTGTGCTTGGGACTCTCTTCTGGAAGCACACACAGGGTTGGGAGGTTTAGGCTTTGTATCCATTCTGCTGTGATTCAAGGAAACAGGTGAGAGAGGATTTGTTATAAGGGCTCCTATAGTTCTGTGGGTAAAGAAATTCTCAATTACAAGTTCTGAAAAGAACAAAAGTTCCACTGACTTTTGCCAAGTGTCACTATGGACCAAACCATTCATCATTTACAGAGAATACAGAGTAAGTTTTCAGCACTATGGATTTCTGTGTTCTGTCACTTTAAGTTGTCACTATTTTTAGTCATGAATCCTCACATTTTCATTCCAAGAAAGATATTCTGGATTAAGTTCTGCATTTTTCACAAATATATATATATATATGCTGTTAGACAGGAAAACACAGACTTAATTTCATAATATGGTGATTCATTTTTAAGCTTAATGTAGCATAATCTACAAACAGCACTTACCCTTTTGTATTTCATTATTCTTTGGATCATGGTATGGTGTAGTCCCTTCTAGGGGCAATCATTATCCATTACTCCTAGATAAATTAGAATAATGTAGCTGATATTTACCAGCAAGTTATCTGGTTTTCCAGGTTTCCAACAGTTTGAGACTAGTTTGACTTGTCTAGTGGAATTATTTCCCTCTAAAATGCATTTTGAAAAAAAGCTGGACTACTGACTTTCATCCTATCATCTTTCAGAAGCCTGTCCCCTGAGATTTCAGCTATGAAGATCAGTCACTCCTCGAAGGTTAAATATGACACATAACTTTCTTGTGAGCCTGATAGGCTCCATATGCAAAATGAGCTCAGTGCATGCCTGCTAATGAAAATTTTCTCCTTTACTGACAAATTTGGATGCTTTTGTGCTTGTAACAACTGCTTGCACAGCACATCCTCTGCAGAAAAATCTGGTGTGGATCTGCATTTGGCAGAGTTTCTCCTCTCTCTCTTCTCTCCCACCAAAGTTGGCAACCACTTCCTCCATGATTTCCTATGCAAGTCCTGCATTTCTTACCTAGGACCAGGTCTGCTGAGGTTTCAGGGAAAATACTGTGAGATCTGCCACTAGCTGGCCTGTGCCTTTGCTTTTACACTCAGCCTACAGATCACACTGGATGCTTACAAAGTTCTTACTGGGGATCAGTCCTGATTTGTGTTCAATTTCAGTTCCTGCTCGCTCAGAGATGTACTGGGCTAGAGAACATTTCAATATTTTAGATCCATTGGCAGGGACATCCCCTTGCCCTAAACAGTACAAATCCAGCAATAATTCCTGACTGCAGACACACACTTTAAATAAAAATTACCTGTAAGCTAGAGCAACAGGTTGAGGGCATGCACAGATGAATTCAAAAAAAGGCAAAGTTAATGAAGCTGTGGTCTTTTTAAAAGTGTACATAAGTAACAAATATTTCACAAATAATAGTTTGTCTATTTGTTGGAAGCAAACGTTTTTTAATATGAATTAGGTTGCATTTGGATAGGATATAATTAAATTTTGAATTTTCTGTGGTATAAAACCAAAATTGCTTCCATCTTCTTTGTAAGAGTTAAAAATAATCCTTTTGCTGTCCTTCATCCTTTTTGTAAGACATCAAAACTAGATTTGCATTTATAACAAAGAATAAATTCTCCTACAAGGTCTGATCCTGTAACACTCACTTGGAGGAGCTGGCCCATGAACTTATGTTGCTGTTGGATCAGGATTCAAGTTGAGTCAGAAGAAGCTTTTCTATTAATTTCCACAGGTTTTGAATGAGGCTCTTGAGTGACAACAATTCTTTCCTGAGTAAGTTATCCAAAGGCACATTAGGGACCTAGGTATGTTTCGGGTTTTGGAGTACTTCTCATCAGGAAGTGAGAAAAGCCTTCTCATCGGCAGTGCAAAGCAGTAAAGACTTTGTGTTCTTTGCCAAAATCAATATCTGCACCATGAGAGTTCAACAAACTCAAACTTCTATGGAACAATTAGACCAAGTACATCCAAATCTACATCAAACATCTCTCTGGGAGATAGATTTTGGATTCTAGCCCTTACAACAAACTCCAGTATACTGCAGGAAAAAGAAAATGTATATAGTTCATGAGCAAAGTTAAAAAGAATGGAAAAAAAAGAAAGAAGAACAAGGGGGAAAAAAAAAATCATTGCAATTACCTTTAGAAGAAAAGATAAATTTTCTAGGGTATAATTATTGGAATTCTCCAGCTTTACAGGGGGATTTAGTTGGGCTTTTGTTTTCTCTCTTGACTTTCATTCTAATCAGTCACAGCCTTACCTTCCTACTGTAAGCTTCATTCAGGCTTTTCAGTATATATTAGGCCCTTATAAAAACACAAGTTTTAGCAACTAAATCCACAGTTTAGAAATCAAATATAATAAAGCTAAAAAAAAAAAAGAAGAAAAAGAGAGCTTTTCATAATTTGAGCACCTTTCTTAAACAGCAAAGAACTGACACAGTTAACATTTTAATACATATGAGATGACATGAAGTCTATCCTTCTCATGGCATAACTTTTGCCATGCGCTTTACAACGTATAATTTCTCAAACTTCTGCAGCATTGACAACAACTTCACATTTCACAGCTTTGTCTTCATTCATAATTCTTCAAGTCTGCTCAGCATCTGACAGTGAAATGCCTTGCGTGGAAATAAGTATTACTAAGGAAAAGTGCAATGCATTTTCTGTGCAAGCCAGCATTTGGATATTCAAAACGTTGACATTCTGAAACTATTGATGTCTCAGCAAAACACCAAAAATTGTTCTGATTTGCTAGTGACAGTCAGACAGCTCTTTGGCCTGTTCTATTTGATTTGATGATTAAAAATTAATGCTGAGATCAGCCATTTGAAGGTACAGATTTTACCAACCATGCAAACATAAAGACCTCTGTTACACACTTCTGAGTTCCTGACATTTAACTATTTTCAGATTACAGTTAGTGCCAGTGGCACAGTTTAACAACTTGCCTTATGTTTTCTACTTTAAAATTCTATCTTCAGTCATGTTACCTGTCCAAACTGTAACTGGACACTTGCAGTTTGAACACCAGGTGTCTGCCTCAGGCTGAATTCTTCTAGAAAGTTTCAGCAAAACTGTTTGCTGACAACAGGGTCAGAGGACAATGAAGTTTCCATGGAAAAGTGCTGAATTAAATTAAACTGTTTTTCTTCAAACTTTCAGTTAAAAGCTTTTGCTTTGTGAGTCAGCTCTCTTGGACACCACATACTGCCAGACTGGGAGAACAATTTTGCAAGTATTTCTTCTGTCACAGTTGAAAAATGATTTTTAGTAATCATTTTGATTGAAAGATGTGAGTTTTTTTATATATTAAAGAAGTTAATGCTTTGGGGTTTTTTTTAATGTGGTTGAATGAATAAAAACATTTGATTGGTGACTGTATGCTTGAGATTGTTCTTCACACACAAAAATTTAAGTGCCCAAGCAAATCTCTTAAGTGATATTAACAACATAACATAGCATTATTTTCCTTATTTTAAACATATTTTGGGCATATTAAACCAGAATTATTTGCAATCTGCCTTTTTGGGGACCACAATATATATATACCTCCACTGCAAAATTCTGATTTCTACAGAACAGTTCTTTTTATGTCAGTGGCTATCAGCTGTGCAACCATACCTCTAGTCTGCTCTTTCAGTACCACAGGAGTTGTGTTTTTCTGGCTAAATCTTGGAATTTAGAAGTCTACTACATGTTGCTTGAAAGTTGTATGAACTGGATGCTCACTTTGCGTTGCCAAATGGATGTTTTTAAGCTATTAAGAATTATGTGAGGTTGAATGTTGTACTAAACACAGATGATGCAGAGATGTTTTCCTACTGCAAATCTGATCTGTATCTTGCACACAAGCTCCTCCCAGAGGAGCTGAGAATTATTACAGCAGAAATAAATCACCTTATTTCAATTCTGCATTGTATTTACCACATTTTGCCTATGCCAACAGACAGCTCACGATTCTCTCTTCTTAGCTACTCCTACTATCCCTGAACCTTTGGCATTGGCCCAAAAAGCCAAAATATTTGGTGTGGTTTTTCAGTAATAGCATCATTCATGGAATCATAGAATCATAGAAACATCGAGGTCGGAAAAGACTTCCAGCATGATCAGGTCCAGCCTTTGACCAAATACCACCATGTCCACTAAAACATATGGCAAATTGCCGCCTCTACTTGTATTTTTAACACTTCCAGTGATGGTGACTCCACCATTTCCCTGGGCAGCCTGTTTCAATGCTTAGCCACTCTTTCAGTGAATATATTTTCTTAATATTCAGTCTGAACTTCTGCTGAAGTGAAACTTGAGGCCATTTCCTCTTGTCCTGTTGCTATCTAGCTGGGAGAAACCACAGCCTCCTCTCGGAAGATGTTTGGATGAGAAAGTGTCATCCAAAATGCTTTGGGGTGAGCTGTGTGTACACAGAGCACAACTCTATTCTCAAATAACTTCTAGGTCACCCCTAGGTCCACAGTGAAGAAAGATGAGAAAGTGAAGAACTGGTGTATCTGTACCTTCTTCATCATCCAACTTTATGTGCCATGTTTGGCCTGGGCAAAAGGAGAAAAAGGAATTAAAGAAGAAAAAGAAGTGCAGAGAATTGTACTTCACTAGGTCTACATTTCTGCTGTCCATCTGAAGAGAGATACTTCAAGGAATCTAGCTTGTTGTAGCTTAAATAACTATTTCATTGTTTTAAAGTTATTCCAAATTTATAAGAACAAAAAATGGAAAATCAGACAAAGTTCTGTACCTTAACAAAAGACAAGCTTACTTTACACTTTCCTTCATATTGGTTCAGTGTGCTCTTACCAGGCTGTGAAGATGCTGGCAATCATATAAAATTGGCAGAACAAAAGGAGGGTAACTGTTTTCTGGAAGACACCCAGAGCCACACCCTTCTACCCAACAGAAACTGAATTTCATGGTACAGAGGGGAGGCTTTTCTTTAGCAGCAGTGTCTGAGGTATTGATGTCTGGGGGCAGTAGATCTGGAGCATGTCTGACAGCCTGATAAAAATGGATTTTTCTGAGCCTTGGGAATCCTATGGAAAAAAAAACCCTGTCAGCTGCAACCCCCCTTACGATATCAAGGGGAGTCTAAAATCAATGTTTCTGCTAATTTATCCACACAGCAGACTGCCACGTATGAAAAACAAAATAGATAAAACTGACAGTGTGTGAGAGAGAATCTGGCATGGGCCTGAGTGGGATGGGAGGCATGAGAAGTCCCCAGAGGCAGAGGGGAGTGAAGACGGTGCTGGACTGGTTTTATAAAACTTGGTTGAAACCAGGCTCTGTGTGTATGTGTGTGTGTGTGTGATGGGGGGTTGGGGCATAAGGGAAATTCTGTTCAGTTTTGTAAAATGACCCGGTTAAAAATATTCGCGCATGAGTGCACAAATGAAAGGTCAGGGTGGGAGAGGAGAATTTTTAATCCATCTGGAATTTTACATACTGTTAGTGTAAGATACATGTTTATTTAAAAAGAACCTATGATATGGAGATCATTCTCTACCAAATTTAAATTAAATTTTTAGAATTTTTCCAAGTGAACTATGTCAATTTGTGTTTCCATAGCCCCCTATAAAAAGAGAAGTTATGATTAATTTTTTACACAAAGATTCTTTTGTCTTTGAATTTTATAATCTTAAATATTTCATAATTGGGCAAGGTAGGTGACACTGTAAAGTAAATTCAGGTAGAACTGAATATTATTAAAGATTTTTCATTGCTTATTTTCTCCTGTTATTGTTGATTAGTCCAAAAACTTTTTCTGGCAGAAACATGGAAAATGCACATATTAAGAAGATCTTAAAGAAAAAAAAAAAAAAAAAAAGAAAACAAACTAATTTTACATTTGTAATAATTCTGAAAAGGCTCAACTACTTATCTGTACAGAACAAACAGTGCCACATGGTCTGTGCTCAGTCACAACACACCTGCTGTCTAATAATTATAAATACTTTTCAAAATAAGAAAACATTAGATAAGTATTAACTGTTAATACTGTTAACATTCATTAGTTTGTAATATATCCCCACATTGCTTTATGCAAGAGAATAAAAAGATGGAAATTCAGCATCCCAGGGAGAAAATAATAAACAGAAGAAAATCCCCTATAGCAGTTATAATGGCACAATGCAGAACTCTGAGGGAAAGTTGCCATGACAGCTGCAACCCAATTTCACTGCATCTGGCACTGACTTCTCTAACCAGGGATATAAAGTGTGGGTCTCAGAGTAGCCACTATGCCACAGTATTCAGGCAAGGCAGAATGCGTTACATAATTTCACAATATCAGTGTTCTCCATTTCCCACTTTCCAAAGCTGTCCCTGCCCTTTACTCAAGAAGGCCTCAAAAAGGGAGTTTTTACCTCAAATGTCAGCCTCCCATTATCTGCGAGAGAACTTAATGGCAAACATTTTCCTCTGCAGCAGTGGCAGCACTCGGCCATCCTCCTCTTCAGCTTTGAATTTGCAAGTGCCCACACAGGCACCCCTTGGAGGGAGCAGCACCATGTCTGAATTTATATCTGTGCCACAATGTGCAGATTGCACTGGCAAATGCCACAGTACAGTACAGTTGCACAGTAACAGATCCCTTGTCATTTTGGGTCTTACCAGCAGGCTGGTGGGATTTCAGAACTGCCTTCCAGAAGACCAAAAATACAACTTGCTATAAACTATTACAGAACTATCAGTAGAATCACACGGCAGGACTAATTCATATTAGTCGACCTAACGACCCAAGAAGCCAAATTTTACCACGTGGCCTACCTCAGCACACACAAGAATGAAAGTTTGATAGCTGTCAACTGGCTGTTTGCCTGACTGCTTGATTCCAAAGTCACTTTGGAAACTATTATTCCCAAAGTGAGGCAAACAGACAGCACCATTAAGGGCTGAGAGGTATTGCTTCAGTCCCCATGGAAAGGCAAAGCTGTCAAGGGGAAATGGACTTCAGCTCCGTATCTGTAGGTTCGTGGTCTTAATAAAGAAAGAAGTGTATGACCATCAGTGCAGTGGACAAACAAATCCATCTCAAACAGAATGATTGTGAAAAATTTCAGCTCCATAATCCATACTGAAGACAAAGAACTATCTTCCACCATAGTTATTTTGTATCCTGAAGATAATTTGTTCATGGGAAAGCTGCCAAAGTGTGACAACTGACATAATAAATAGAATAAATCTGTCACTGCTGTTGTCAGGTTCCTATCTTGTCTGACAATGCATTTAGCTCCCAGATCAGGGGCAAAGTGAGGCTTGCAGAACATCAATTCCATTTAAATGAGGACAGGAAATGGCATCTGCAGAAATTCCTCTTGTTGCCAGGACTGTAGCTGAGGTGTTTTCAAGGAAGTTCTCTCAATTTATCAGGAATTCAGCCTTATCTGTGCCTTAAATAGCCTTTCTTCAGACTCCCATCCAAACCACCTCTCTACCAGCAAACATCTTGAAATGATGGATACGTATCAAAAGCAAGAAAGTTTCTCTCTGCATTAATTTTGATTAAACAATTACTGACTCTGCAAGTCAGTAGAACTGTGTTGCCTCTTGCTTTTGGTTTAGAAGGGTACGATAAAGGACTGGAGGACTGAAATCAGAACAATTGCATACCAACTGGCTTAAAAATATTTGGGAGGAGAAACAGTTACACTTTCTATGGAGCTGGGAAGAACTTTTCAATCATTGCCAGTACATGTGCAGACCTGTGCAGACCCAAGGCCCAAACAGCTCTTCTTTTTCAAGTAAAAAGGAAAAAAACCTGAATAAAACCCCAAAAAACAAAATAAGCCAAACAGCTGAAAGTGATTGCAATGGTTGAAGAAGCATGAAAAACCATCAAAAAATGCAAAAATGCCCAGGGTTATTAGTGGGAAACGCTTGCACAGGAATAAATATGCCAAGTGTAATTTTTTTTTTAATTGGAAGAGCTCTAAATATTAATTTTTTTTTTATTGTGATCCAATTCTTTTTTTGAACTCAGTTTTATTACATATTACAGGAGAAAAAGAATATTTCATTTACTTAGGGTAAGAAAGGTCAATTTGTGGGATCTTCATTACATGGTTATTTGAAATAACAGTGGATTTGGTGACATAACCCAGAGCCTTTAAGCCCTTTTCTCTTTTTTTTTTAGCACAAAAGAGTGAATGTTATTTTCTTCAAGACAGTTTCTTTATTCTCTCAATTTATGTGGCTCTGACCTTCCAAGCTACAATACATTTGGTGTCATAAATTACATATGTACTTTTCAACTTGTCTGAATCCTGACATATTACCTGTGAAAGCCACCTGGAATGGAACAATAAATAATTCCTTTGAGGGGAAATATTCCCTTCTGATACTTACACTACAGACATGGATTTGTTGTGGGCTTCCACAATTGCTTGTCTTCACAGTGTTTGCTGCAGAGCACCATCTCCTCAGACATACTGAGAAATTGTGAGCTAGAGCAGCAGTGTCAGCAAATATAGCTTCTTTCCCTCAAGATTTATATGCATAGTGTATTTCTCCTTCCAAAAATGCAATACCCTTAAATTAAAGAATCAATGTAAATCACATCAGAGATCACTTTTGCCCACTTATTTATAAATAGCAACATGTGATATTTTATATGAAGCAAAGACCATCACTATTGTTTTGATATATTTATATCAAGAATAAGGACACATTTGTAGGCTGCCATGTGCAAAAACACTGCATTATTTCTGGATATTCCAAACTCAAGTTAATTGAAATACAGCCAATATTGCTTCAAACTTTCTCTTTTTTTAGAAAGCCATATAGGACCAATATTAAAAACTAGGCTAAACACCTCTGCTTTCAAAAAATAAACTGACAGCTTTCTCCTTTAAAGTGTGAAAAACTGCGATAGAAAAATATATTTTAGTGGGTAAATTATCACAGTTCTGTTGATCTCAGCTGACAGTGTCATATTCTCTCTCGGAAGGATTGTCCCACCTTCCTCCCCAACAAAATGCATGTTTCTTGTTTGAGGCAGTTGAAAACCTGATGGATGTGAGGTTGCTGTGGCTGTGTTCCAAGGCAGCAAGGCTGAGTGTGTAATCAGTGGCACACACACACATGCACAGCTTCCACGTGGGTCAGCACAAACAGCTGACCAGGGCATCCCAGCACCCACAGAAACACACACAACATCCACAAAAACCCACACAGCTCCCACACAAACAGGAGCAGTGTGGATGGCCTGCTCCTGTTCTTGATTTCTGGCTATTGTGATGGAACTCCAGTGGTGGAAAAAAAAAATATATACAATACATTAATCACTCTGAGGGTGAGACTTTGATGCTCAGTCTACACAGCATCTGCATCCCAACTGTCCTGGTCTCCCCAGTTGCTTCGATGCAGACATACAAACCCCAGAGATTTGCTGCTGTGCTCCAGTAGCTGGTCTCTTTTATCCTGTAACTGGTATTTTTATCTTACTTGCTGTCTAATTCCATTTGACTTTCACCAGTTTTCACACATACTCAGAATAGAGAGCACATCCATAAGAAACAGAAAGAGGATTTAATGAGAACACAGTGCAAACTTCCATTATGAAAGGCACTTTGACAAGTGTAACAACAACAGACAATTAAGACAATTATACCTGATCAGCTTGTTTTATTGCCTTTTCTCTCTATTCTTTCCTGCTTGTTCTCTCATAATGCACATTGACAGTTCTCTTTCCCTTTCCATTCCTTCCTTAAGCATCCTATAATGTCTCCCACATTGCCACAATTCCCTTAGAATACCCCATAAGAAGTTTTATGCAACCCTCAAGCACTGCTTCTCCTGGTATCCCACAAGGAGACCTCTGCCTGTGCAGGCAGCAAATCCATCAGATGTGTTCTGAGAGGGAGAGGTAAAAAACTCTGCAGTGTGAGGTCCTTGGTTCTTGTTGATCTTCTCACCAGACACAACATTCCCACCATTGTCCTTGGAAAATCCCAAACTTGTTAGGGGTTCCTCAGTGGAAATTGTTCTGTTATCTTCACTGGGCCTTTGTGTTCCTGCTGATTAATCTTTAATCACATAATGGTAATTGGCAGTTAATGATTCCCATGAGATCTGCCAGGCCAGTGACTTTGTATCCACATGTTCCAATCTTCATCCACTTGTATGTTTGTTGCTCACTGTTGTTACTAATGTAACAAAAAAGACATAGATATATAACAAGATATATGTAATAAACAAGACATAGATATATGAACTATCACCAGCCAGGTGCTCAGTATGGTCTTTCCTGGGTCCTGGAGAAAGGTCTCCCGTAGTTCCTCTCCCTCTCTTTTTCCTCTTTCCTATCTCCTCAAGTACTGGTAGTAATTTTTGTGTTTCTTTTTCCAGTCCCTTTACCACAGCTCATATCCAATATCTTCTTCACTGTTTTATCTTTAAAAAGTAGATTTAACAACATAATGCTCATTACTAAACATGACTGTAGCAACTTAATTTAATTCCCTCTATTTTCTGGATTTGGGCACTGAGCTATACAATGAAAATTATAGAAAGTGTGAGTTACTCCTTTCAAATGTTTCTTTCCATTTCCTCATGTGCCATATTTTTAATCAGGTTGAGAGATACTCTATTTCTGACAAAGAAAAGTGAATTTACTTAATGAATTATAAAGTGTTATTCTAGATTTTCTTAGAAATCATACATGACACATGATGACAAACTTGTCATTTACCAATGACTGATTTGTTACTTTGTGTGGGATTCATTTCAAGATGAAGACACCTACATTTAGCTGTCTATATAAGCTAGATGTCTAAGATCTCTTAGAATATGGCATTCTAGACAATACAGTGAGCACAGCCTGCCAGAGCAAGTATATTTGGGATATCAGCACATGGCTGGTAAACACACCACTGGACCTATGAGGGTCAGTTCAGTTGTAAAAGTCTAATAACATTTCAACTACTTTTGGATTTCCAAAACTTTCTTATGAGCTAACAGATATTATGAAGGACCAAGAATAGGTCACATTTTCTAAATATTAAATAACACAAAACAGAGGAATCACTTTGTGGTAGAAAGGTAGATAAATTATAAAAGAAATGCCTCATAAAATCAGGCCTTGCTCTGCTAAATTAATAGCTAGCTTGTTACTTCTATCTGCAGCTAAGTAGCTTGCAAGTCCTCATGTGAAAATAGTGCTGGGAATGAGGGTTTGTTAACACAATGAACTATTCCTGGGTGGAAAGCAACAGCATCTGCAGAAAATAAGAAATCTGTCTCATGGGAATCAGGGAACTAAATATGTAAACTAACCAAAAATGGAGAAATTTGATAGACAAGCAAAATAACTGTTACTAACCAATGAGTGAAGTGCATGCCTTTGGTGAAAGGAATGCATAAATCCGTGGCTGAAATAAAAGCTTTTTCTGCTTTGGAACTTTTTGGTCATTATTGTGTGTCATGAGTGTCCCAACAGTAACATCACTTTACTGCTAACAAAACCAGCATAAAATTATACACCAAGAAGAAACTCTTGGAGCACTACAATATCTCTGCCCTAGAGGCTAAATGAAACCCTTAGACAACAAATTAGGGTGTTTAGGCAACTGTATTGAATCCTAGACACACAGTTACTATCATGGGACTTTGGCTCTAGATGGAGTCTTAGACACAACTACTCTGAGGTTTGAGATATTTCTTAAGTAAAAACTTCTATCAATGTAACCCATAAAAAGTAATAAGATCAGAATAATAATGGTTTGTCCTCAAAACTACCACAACTGAATTAATTTAAAAGATTATTCACTTATTGAATGACCCTTGATCAAATACATATCTTCAAAATAAGTACCATGGAACTTAAAGTGAATGTCTTTTAACTTCAAGTGGATGTGGAGATCTGAGGATAAGACAGACAGAATGTGATCTGACTCTTAATTTAAGACATTAGAAACATTTTTTAAAAGTTTCCAAAGCTCTCAGAAGAAAGCCTGAACATTTTTCTCAGTCTACACTGTTTTCTCTAGTCTTGCTTCCATTCAGGTGATGGAAACTGAAAATGTTCAGGTACATTAAAGGGCTCTAGGAGTGTTTCTTACTGATTGCTTATTGTTAGCAACCCTTTGATTTTGGTGTTAAAGTAACTCCATACTTTCTAGCTCTTTTCCTCTTTGTAAAAGAAAATCATCTCATCTTTTCTTTTTAATGCAATATGTTATTTTTTAGTACATTAAAAATGGAGATGGAAAAGAAACATTTAGTCAACTCAAAAAAATGGCTTGAAATCATATCTTTAATTCAACATAATCACTATAAACACAAGCGTATCACTCTGATGTACATCTCAAAATGCCACAGCTTAACTAGGGCTGTTAGGTCTTACTCCAGCATCTAGCTGTAGCTGTTCCAGACTTAGAAAACTAATACCAGTGTGTAGAAGTTAGTTTCACTTTGGACAAAAATTAGTTGCTTTGTCTGATTTCTGTAAGCTGCAAACTGTACTTTTTTAGCATGGCAGCTGTGAGATTAATATTGAAAATATGAAAGAAAAAAAAAAAGAGGGATGGACAGTTATTCTAGGAAAAATATTTATTTTACAACATCTGTAACCTTTGTTGGAAGAATCTTGCTGTACTTGCAAAAATTTTCTCTAAGATAAAGGAGTTGTGCTGTAGATACTCGCACGGGATTTAACCTCCATGCCTAATAGGAGCAAAAGTCCTTTAATATTGACTTTGGGATCTGGTATTTCTGCAGCTCTCTTCTAAAAGTTCTGAGAGATATTCTTTCTCTCTTGACTATAAAATCACAAACTTCTTAAAGACAAGTATCTAACTGAGAAACCAGATTCACATACATTTTTTCAGGTTTTATTCTGCTCTCATTTGTGTGATCGCAGATGAGAAACTAAATAAATATGTGCAATACAAATAAAAAAAAGAAATCCAGAAAATAAACTCAGTTTATTGAGTGAGCAGTGAGCAAAGCAGAATCATACAGACATGACTAAAGAAATGCAAATGCAAAGAGTTTGGTATTTTCCTTTAACCTGGTTGTCTCTTTGGTACAATGCAATTCTTGACCATGAAAGAGCAGCTCCTCACCTAATCTAGAATGGGATAACTCCAGTAGCTTTAATGGCTCACACCTTCTCCTGCCTCAGATGTCCATCTCAGACAGCCGTCTCTCTAAAAGTTATATTTTGTTTTATTTCTCAATTTATTTATTTTCTGTTTCCCAATGTTTATCTCCTGTCTGAACTAGAATAAGATTAAGCATCCAGTTTTCACGGGGGCCATGTGAATGCGATGGCATGGGGCTCAAACCAGTGTGAGAGATTGAATTGTTAAGGGATAATGACCCAAAACATTCCCTAGGTGTGGAGACCCAGGGTGCTTTGCTGAGGTGGAGGAGGTGAGCTTTTCTTGTAAGGTGATCTCATGGGACAGAGGGTGAATGGTGGGATGTGAGCGAGACAGGAGATGAATCCTGTGGAGATGGAGCCTCCTGCCACGATAAATTGTCTCCCCTTGCACAAACCACTGGGTTGTGGGGGCCACATCCTCCCCATGGACATTGGTGTGTGTCCTGAGGATGTTCATCTCTGATGAACCTAGGGAGGGTGACAGTCTCAGCTCTTGTCTCCCTCTTGTGCTTCTTGCTTTTGTCTTTTTCCTGTCTGTTTTTTTCCTTGCGTGTATCCTTGGGTGATATTTTTGCACTTTCACATTGCAGTGCTTTCATGTTGCTATTTTATTACAGATAATGATAACCAAAATGCCAACATACCTGTTTTGTATTGCAACCAAATAGTTGTACAATTAACCCTGCACGTGTACATTTACAAACACTGATCACTCAGAGTTGTTTCACTCTAATCTGACCCAAAGCATGTGTTAATAAAAGCCTGGGTTACCCTCATTTTCTGCACAAGAAGGAGTGTCATGGAAAGCCACCCTGGGAGCCGAGGGACCTTGCAGCTCCATGGCAGCATATCTCACCCTGCTCCTGTGTTTCCTCTGTGAATCTGTTTGGTTTTGGGGGACTAGTTGTTATCCAGGCAATAAAATTAGACAAACACCACAATAAACTTCTCTGATTATGCAATTTGAAATTTTGCCTGACAGTTGTTCCAGTTATTTGCTCTATTAATTCTTCTAAATTCTGCACATCTGTCCAGGGATTTGTTGATCTCCATTACCTAAAGAGATAATCTCCATGAATTAATTAAGGCTGTTAGGATCCCAGATGCTTCACTGTGAAAAGATAGCACCAGCTTTCAAGGTCCTGTTCTTTGGTGGAAATTATTTTAATGCCATTATCACATATGACTTTTTATTTCAGCATGAGTTATTCTTTATTTGCTTGCTTTTAATCTATCTATCTTTATATAATGTATAGCCTTTCATGATTAAAATCCCTTTGAAAACAGAAAGGCTGTCTTATTATAATTACTGAAAATACATAAAAGCCAATTATATGTAATTTTGTCTCAATCTAAATTTTTCCTTCATCTCTCTGCCACCTGCTAATCGTCTTTCATCTCTCTCCTACCTGCTTAACAAAGATAGACAAATAGTCTAGTCCCTCCCCTTTTACACTGTGCTGTCTCTTGGTATAATCTAATTTAAAATTGCAGAGATGCATGCCAGGCAAATATATTATAGCAGGAGAAATCTTTGCTAAAGTGTATTGTGTTCTCCTTGAATAAATGTCAATTTGAAACTATGAGAATTTAATCCTGTTGCTTTTGCCAGCTTGATTCCATCAGTTGTTTCTCGGAAAGAATAATTATCATAGTAATTACAAAGTAAAGAAAACTAAATATTTGCCTACTATAAATGATCCTGGAACTTCATGAATTTTAAAAGAAAAATTATGAGGAGAAATAATCCTTTTGGATAGACTTGATGCTTTCTTTTCAACTCAGCAGACAAGCATAAAAAATATTTAAGGGATCAGACCTCATCAATTTTGGTTTCAGTTTCATGCCTAAACACCCTTCACATTTTCCCTTTAATCTTCCTGCTTTATGTTCTTGACAACAGAAAATTAGCATAGCTCCTTAGAAATGCTTGAGGTTAAATACAGTAAAGATAAATAGAATTTTGCCCTAGTGTCTGACTATATGCTTGGAGACGGTAAATCTATGCATCTTACAATCCTTACCTGACAAAATTTGAAGGGTCCAACAGAGATCTGCTGATATTTTATATCTGTGAAAAATATTAGCAAGGACTGAAAAACTCAAATTCTGTTTAACCTGTAGTCATCATATTACTTTAGTGACATTTCTGTCATATCATTTGGAGGAAGGAAGCCTATTTTTTTTTCTTCTCCATCTTGAGAAGTTAGGTAAGAATCTAAAAAAAAAGAAAAAAAAAACCCAAAACCCAAAACCTCTGGCAATGCAAGAGACAAGCTGTCAGTGAAAGGCGCAGACACTTTTACCACTTTGGTAGGAGTCTTGTCTGAAAGTTTATAAGGTGGATGAGGTTCCTGCCATCAGAACTGTGCTCAGTGAGGACTTCAAGGCTTAATTCTACAATTCAGGCTTGTATAGCAGTTCGGGACTTCTGTAATGCAGCTTGCTGCAGTAAGCACTGAGACAAGACCAACATGCTGAAAGGATGGATTTGCTACAGGGTGTTTTGGGAGAGGTTTTGTATTTGAACATGGAAATCACACCTGGAACTCACTGCACAGCCAGATCAAAACTGTATCAGTTTCAGAGCTGAATTAGGCCTTCCAAACTCCTACAATCTGGGCACAAAAAATAATTATCATGGAAGTCCAAATTAAACATGGGAAATTACAAATGGGGATAAATGGGGATTACAGGCACGAGGTAAAGTAATTCATTTTTTACAAGCTGAGGTGTAAACTCCTAAAAATAAGGGATTTTGATACAGAAAGGAAAAAGAATATGTACACGGTGACATAAGTTTATATCAGAAATTATAAATTTTTCATATATAGATAAATCTGTATCTACGTCTATCTATCTATCTATCTATCTATCTATCTATCTATCTATCTATCTATCTATCTATCTATCTATCTATCTATCT
>CM031879.1:6286322-6301213 GCA_018697195.1 Certhia americana
TCTATCTATCTATCTATCTATCTATCTATCTATCTATCTATCTATCTGTCTATCTCTTTGTAACAATAAAGTGACCATGTTTTGGGTTCATAGAATAATTTGTGTAGAGATCTTCTAGTTCCAATCCCCCTGCCATGGGCAAAGACACCTCTCACTAGACCAGGTTGCTCAAAGTGTGCAAT
The DNA here is from genome assembly GCA_018697195.1 of Certhia americana. NCBI lineage: Eukaryota > Metazoa > Chordata > Aves > Passeriformes > Certhiidae > Certhia > Certhia americana. Next base: position 6,286,505 of record CM031879.1, read on the forward strand.
AGACCTGAAACTCTCCATGTTTAGGACAGTCCTGTGGTTTTATCAGCTTCTACATGAAGCTGATGTTTCTGTTCCTTGTCTGGCTAAAGACTGACTGTCCGCAGTTAACAGAAGTGTGTGATACCTGTTGGGGTTGGCAGGAGGCGCCCTGAGCCTGCAGCTTTGATGTGGACTTCCTAGTTCAAAGCCATTATTCTCTGAACTGTGCTATGTGATACATTCCCTGGCACAATGCAGCCCCACAATGTCTCTAGTTTTATGATTTCATACACTGGACATTGCCTGAGGTACTGGCTCAGCAGCAGAATAGGCAATAGGGAGACTGAACATGTGCAGGTTGTGCATCTTGGCCTGCCAAGAGTTACAGATGTGATTGATCTTACTTGCATGTTTCCATTTTAGTCATTATTTCTAGCCCATTCTGTCACTCTGAGCTGAAAGCAGCACTCACATAATATCAAATTTTTAAAACTGAGGAAGAAAAATACTTTAATTCCCACACTTTTCTGGGGCATTACTCATTCTTTTTATTAACTGGCTAGGAATTGGTTTTCCTTCACCTATTCCTGTGGAATTTCTTAACACACCATTTCTTTTATTTACAATTTCTTTTATTTGCCATTTCTTTTATTTACAATATTTATTTCAGCTTACCTTACCTTTAGGTTACCTTTTCCTTACCCTTTAGGGGTAGACTTTCCCCTAATGTTAGGGCAAGAAGCAAAGTCTTCAAAGTCTGGAACACATACAGAAATTAACAGTTGTGATTGTCAGGGATAATAAAAGACAGTATAAAATTTTCAGTAAATACTTTGGCATCTAGATCACATTGAACATTTAGGATTTACACTCAAATGCCTTTGCTAACATAAGAATCACTTTTGAAACTAGCTGTGGAGTACTGTGTGAAACTATGGTGAAGACAAGGTGGTGGAAAGTGCTAGTATTGTTCTTCTTGTTGGGCTGAGTCAGACAATTTCTGTAAAATATTATATGCATTGATTTCTCTGCTGGAAAAACTAGAAATAACTTTAGTATTGCCAAACATCCCTCTGGCTTGCTTGGAGAACTTGCTTAAAATCGTTGCTAATCTTTCACTAAGGAAAGCTCCAGTGGGGAGCACTCTAATTTTGAGCATGGCCTTGAGATACAACAAAATGACTACTTTGCCTTGCCTAGAAAATCTGAGTGAATAAAGTTTTCCATACTGCAGAGCCTTCTCAAAAATAATACTGTTTCCAATATATATAAGCACTCCCTATTTTCAGTTATTAATGTGGAAATATTAATTCAGAAGACCAAATGGAAAGATTCATTAATAGCTGCAATTTCTGCCTTGAGTTACCAGAAGCTCCAAGCCACTCAGCATTCCTGAATTCAACTTTTGTTATTTATTCATATGTCTGTCACTAGATGGCAGTGTCAGTATATGTAAAAATCCACCAGAGAAGCTCTGCCCAGCATGAAATAGAAAATACATCTTTTTGTCCATGCAAGGGACAATGAGATTGACCATGCAAAAAATGGGAAGATTGAAAAGAGCTTAGATCAGCGATTAAATAGTTTATATGTTACATTTTGTTGCTGGCCAGTTCACGTCCCGAGCAGACCTCTCTAATTTTCTTCCAATGATTACATCCAGCTGCTAAACTTACGATGCAGCAAATGATCTTTAGGCAATATTTGTCTTTAGGTCCCACATCCAGTTCAACAAAATTTTCACCATTAGATACCAATCCTCAATATCCATATCAGAATAATTCCCCGTGTGTGTCTTTCAAGACCACGTGAGATCTGCTAGGCTGGTATTTGATTGTCAGAAAGACCCAACATCAAATACTTCCCAGACTTCTCTTTATAAATCAGTAGAGCTCTAAATTTCCAATAAAATTATGTAATGTGTCTGTGTTGTAAAGAACTCATACCTCCCTACTCATCTGAAAAACAAAACCACAAAACACTCTGGTTTGGGCTTCATTCTTGGCACCAATTTATAATTTTTTCACCTGTCATGGTTTTGCTGATGACTATAAGGTCTCCAAACAAATTTTTAAGGCAGATACAGATGGCTGTAGTGTCTGAATCACTTAATGGGACAAAATTAGTGCAAAGTTTTATTTTAGCCACTAGATGGTAGCAAGACTGCACACCTGGAGGAAAGAAATCTAAATTTCTGATTGAGTTTGTACCAAAAATTACCAGAAATAGTTGGGTGGCAGGTGATCATCAACAGGCAATTCAGCCTTCAGATGAATTTTGCTTGCTTTAGTGTTTCACCTCTACATAAAATCAGTTTTCATCTCCTGAATCTGTGTGAGCAATCTCTGAAATTCAGACTTTTAATTCAGGCATGTTTATGCTATTTCGGTTTTGTGCTTTGTTTGTTGTTGAAAAGAAGAAAAAAAAGGAAGGAGAGAGATCGAGCTGCTGGACATCAGATGAACCTGAAAGATTAGTAATAAATACAAAAACTAGGACCATAAAAATATCCACTCTTTTTCTACTGGTTGCCTCCTTCAAATTCACAGATTTCAGAAATATAGTGATAAAAGAATAATCAAAAGACAACATGAATTTTCATGTTATAAACTTGAATATCATCTTTGAGAGACATAGGGTTTCACTCGTGAAAGCAAATACCCATGAGCTTTATTAAGATCCTCAGGTAATTTGTTAGGATGTTATCACAGCCAAGTCTGTTGAGAAATCATGTTTAAAGGACACAAGTAAGTTCATGGTAAAGGGAAACACACTGTATCTTAGACAACTAAAAGATTTGCTGAAGTCTGGTCTTTGATACAGCTCAGAGCTTGTGTTTGGGGCGGGTTCAGGTATCTGAAACTCCTGCAGCACATTCTGTGGAAAAAATGAGCCATCCTTGGCTATGATGATGGAAGGAGCCAAGGATATTGTATGAGCTGCAGAAATATTTCACCACTTTTCGGGGATGGGTCTCAAGAAATAGCTGTCTTAATTTTCAAGGACCATTTATAGAGTGCTTCAACATCTGTCACATTTTAAGAATTGGCTTGTGAAGACAGGCATGATGTTTCAAGTGGAAGGGAAGGCTGAGGTAAAACTGCGTGCAAATATTTTGGCTTGAAAGACCAGAGCAGAGCATTGATTGTGCCAGTATCTCTAGATTAAAATGCTTGGCTGTTCTCTAAATCAGTATTACCATATCTGGACTCCCAGAAAGCACAACTTCAGTGTACTAAAATTGTCATTAACTCATCCCCTTCCCAATCTTCTGTCATTAGGACTGTATTTTAAAAATCTGTTTACAGTATAAAGTATTTCAGAGGTTTGTATGTATCTGGAGGACATAAAAATAACCATGGTTCTGGATTAAATGAGGGGTTTATCAGTATTCTTGGAGCTTTGTAGCTTTTTTAATATATATCTGAATAGAAGAGATCAGGAGCCCCTTGGTAATGCTTGTGAAAAATGTGGTGTGATAAACCCAAAACTGAATACATTATGAACAAAAAGAATTAAAATGGCAAAGTATTTTAAGCCTGTAAAATAATGGATCTAAGTCCTCTTAAATTATTCTGTTCAAAACTTTGCTTGTCAATCTTTTATGATGCCCTAAAGTTCAGAAGCAAAACAAAGATACAAAGGGACTTAAATGAAATTAAACAATAAGTTTCAGTTTTAAAGCCTTGTGCCATCCACAGGATGATTTTGCAGAGGTTGAGGTGTGGGAGCTCTCAGCAGCAATTGGAGAGGTACATTTGCTAAAGGACAAGGCAGCTGGCTCTGGAGCAGACACCTCAGGTCTGATAAGAAAACTCAATCCCCAGGACTTGCAACGAGCTTGCCAAGGCTTCTATTTAGAGACAGAAACCAGCCTCAGATCAGAAGTGAACATGTGGAACCCACATGTGTTTACAAGTTAGCTGGGGCCTAGGAGAGCCTCTGGCTATTTATCCATGTGTCTGTCAGTACACTGCCTTCCTGTAGGCTGGATGTCAGGGTGCAGTCCTTCCCTTGCACTTCCCAGTGCTCAGATTTTTCTTTTGGTGTGTGTTTTCACAGGGAGAAAGTGAAAAAAAAAAAAAATCCAACCAAAGCAACCACCTCTCAACACTATCTTACTGCAGTTAATGTATGTGCTATGGTTGTTTGTATCACTTATTTTTATCACTCTTTGTGCGTTTGCTGTCACACAGAAGCACATAAGCAAGAATATTCTTGCAACATTGAGTCACTTTCTTCTAAACTTTAGCTATTATCATACCACAATTCACAGACAGGGAAGTAGCCTCTGCTGATAAGGGGAAATCAAAGATGTTGATGAGGATAACGTATTTGTTTGGGATTGAAAATTCTTCCTGCCTAGTACAGTAATATGTTGTGAAGACATTCCTTTTTCAGGCAACTTCACCTCTAATAAATGTAGAGATAGTTGTGCTCTGAGTGTCTGAACAACCCTTAGTTTTGTACAGGCAGACAAGCTGAGCCTGGGAGAGCTCTGCATGGAAGAGGTGTCAGCAGGACATAGGCAAGGGTTTGGGCTCAGGAATATGATTGGGATTGGGTTGGATCATCAAGGCAATGCTCCTCACACATTCAGTGCACCCCTTTAAAAGTGATGATACCAGCTGCTAAAGGCTGTGCCTTCTGTGGCTCTGTGAGTGACTGACACCCTGTCTGTAAGAGCCTGCATGAGGGCTGGTGCTGACTGAAGTACAGCCTGAGGAGCAGGGAATGAGGCTTGTGACAGCTTTTAGATAGTGGGATGGAGCACTGATTTAAAAAATACCTTAAAAAGTACTCTAGGTCTAGTGCCTCTAAAAGAACTAAGATTACATAGGGCTTGTTAGCTTTGGCATTTGAGCCACAGGATTCAGATTCCTCACACTGTGGAGTAAGACCAGACTTCTACAGAATTACTCCCACTTGAGGCTTGTGTGATCTCTCTTCCGGATTCAATGATTCCTTCTCTTCTTTCCTCAAACTCCTCACAAAGTGTCTTTGTTATTTAGACTATCACATTGAAGAATATCAAAGATCAAAACTGGGAGAGGCAAGGCAAATAACTTGCTTTCCTTATACTGCTTTATGTCTCTGAGGAACTGCTCTCAGTACTTTATGTTGATAGGAGAAAGGTTGTATCTTTAAATTTCATGTCCCAATTCTCAAATTGCTAAGAGTTATTATAATTAAGGAGTATTCAAAATAAAAGAACTGACAGAATCTGTGGCCTTTTTTTCTCAAAAAGCTATGATCTTAAGAACTTTTATGCAGAATAGGAGAAGAAGAAAATAGACATTGTGGTGGCTGTGTGACATTAATCTCCATTTCAAATAAGTAATGCCTTGAAGTAGATAAAAAAAATAAAATGTGATCAGCTACATTGAGGTCTCATCACTCTTGTATATACTATTATTTTCTTTTTACTTCAATTTATACTGACTTTTTTTCTTCTTTCAGCAACTGTTGTGGCACTTTTTCAACTCTAAGTTAGCAAGTAGAATCATTTATTTTAATGATGTCTTTGATTTAGCTTCTGGTTGAACACCATTTGCAATGTTCCCTAGCCTTGCTAGCTACAAAAGCATAACAACAATGATTTAATTATTTCCTTTTCAGTATTTATTTGAGACAAAAGTTCCCTGACAAATCTCAGATCCTCTACATTTGTTTTAGAAAAGGAGCATATGTCATGAGTACTAAGCAGTCAGGTACTCCTACTGAAGTAGTCCCTAACCACTATTCAATCATGTTAGCAAACTGTGAACATTTCTGGCCAGACTCATTGCACTACCAGCAAAAAATATCTTTGATTTTCCTTTTTTGTAGACTTCCCGATCACTGTTCTTCATAATGAAATAGAAACAGCCATCATATAACTACAGATGTGTTTGCAAAGGACTTCTACAAAGCTTTGTCCTATAGCACACAATAATCCTTATCTGAGGACAGATAAGGGATCTGGAATGTACAGTTTTTATGAGACTTTTTAATATGGAAAAATAATTGGTAAAATGTGCTTTACTGGAACACTTTAATAAAGCCTTTCAGGTACTTTTGTTCCCAAAGTAGTAACTGCTGTTCCCAAAAGTAACATGTCTCTTCTTGGTGACTGGGTTTCCTGACAGTATCTTCTACTGCAGATGGTATAAAGGTCATTTTAATTCACAGGATATTCACCTTATACAACCATTGAGCATTGAAGGAAGGAGGAGATGTTTCAGAAGACTGAAAAGATGGACCCTTTCCTGCCAAACCTTGCTATTTATTAAGGCTGAAACTCCCAGTTTTTCAGGTTATTGGGGTGGACAGTGGTGAACCAAAGCAGTTTCAAACAAGCAAAAAACTCCAAATTTGTTGGGATTAGATGCAGGGGAAAAAAAAAAAAAAATTGAAATCCCTCAGTTTTATTACTGTTTTGTATACCAGCTCAAAGAATTTTTAAGGTATTTATCTTGAGGACACCCTGCTAACCATAGATGGGTCTGAAATATATGTGACCATGAAAGCAGAAGAAATCATAGCAGGAAAGGAAACCATTTTTCTCTTGAGGAATGAAACACAAAACAAGGGAGGATTGCCTGTGAGGAAAGGGACAAAGTTTCTCTTTGACACAAAAGATTCTACCATGATGATAGAGGAATGTACTGATCAAACAGGTTAGATAGATACACAAACTTCCTGTAAGACTGAAAATACGGGAGTAGCAGAGCTGCAGCTGTCTCTGCAGCACGAGAGATTGCCTCATCTCTCAAAACCCTTGAGCCAAGCTTCCATAAGCAGCAGAAGTCCATATTAGGTGGTTGAACAATGAAAATATTCATAGCAGAAGATGAGACAATGAACCACAGCAATACTGATGTGCTTTGTGATGGAAGGACACCACCCTTCATACCCTTGACATGTATATTAATAGTTCTCAACATCTTTTGCCCATCTCCTTGACGGTAGGATATAAAAGGACTGGATTTAACTTCTTTTTGTACTGGCTAGACTAGCATCTCAGGGGCCACTGTGAACTGTGCTCTTGAACTACTTTCACCATAATTATACTTGGGTTCTGTAATTAAAACCTTCTGAGAAAGCTACAGAGTTGGGGCATCTCTGAAACACAGGGAGTTAAAATAGTGTTTCTGTAAGGTGAGTCACAGTGATGACTATGAAATTTTGGCAAACAAGTCTGTACCTTTAAATTTCAGCCTCTCTTCCCTTTTTTTGTTAGTAATTTTTCAATGGACATCTAATGAGTTAATAATAAAGAAAAGAAATACCTTCCTATGGTCTCTTCCTGCCATTCTTACAAATACATCCCAGAACATTAGAGTAACTTTCCCATGTCAGCCTTCTTGTAATTTTAGAGGGTGCTGACAGTGCTCAGACTTCAAGGTTTGTTAGGAACCAGCAGGATGCATGGGACTGGATTTGGCACCTGAAGACATACATAGATATTCATTATAATCTTATAAGTAACTGTGTGCTTGACTCCCACAGCTTCTCATGAATTAATTATCTGATTATCAAAGAAAATATCAAATTATCAAAGAAATGAGTAGTTGCTCACCCTTAAGGCATTCTTAAGATTGCCATTCCAGACATAAGTCTTGATGTCAGAAAGTCTACAGTTGCCATGTATTGTGGAAAAAAAAAAAGGTTTTCTGCTTGAGAAATGTAATGTTGTGCTGCCAATTATATACCCAGTCTGAGTTGTTGACAGCTTCCTTTTCCTTTCACACTTAGGCAACATCTCTGGTCACAGAAAATGAAGCAAAGTCCTCAGGAAAGAAAGAGAGACATTTATTTTAAGGGAGAAAAAAATGAAGCTCTGAGCCAGCTCTCTGATGGCTGGTCTATTGAGATTTACACAGGATCTCCTGGGTCTGATTTATGAGGGATTTTTCTGGGCCAGATTGAATTTCTGAAGAGCATCATCTACACAAAGTAAAACAAACACAAGAAAGCAGGGATCATGACTATAAAATACATGTACTTTCTTCCTCTTCTGAAACTACTCTTTAGTCTGGCGATGGTGATTCTTTATCATACAGGAGAGTCATAGCAGTGTTAGTAGGAATAACTGGAGACAAAATGGAAAAAAAGTAGGCAGAGATCTGAAACCACAAAGAAAAAAGAAAAGCTATAAAATATGGTAGAAAGAAAAGCACTGGAAGGCAGAAGAAGACTAAGATACATAATTAATTAATAATGCACCATGACATGAAAAATCTTGGGTTTTAAAAAAGAGTGGTAGGTCCATGAAGCTGGGTTTGTGTGCTTACTGAGCAGCTATTGGAGTGAGAAAGAACTCGCCTATAGGATGTGTGGATGTGGGGTGTTTCTTAGGGTAGGGGAAGTTTCCTTCCTTTGAAATATTTTGCTCCTCCAGTCTTGGATCTAATGAGAACCAAATGGTTCCTGGATGTAATTATTTCATAAGATCTGCTGAACAGACATTAGAACTTTCACCTGCTGTAATCTTAGCTCAAAGACGGTTTGCAGGGAGGAGGAAGAGTGCAGCGTCCCAGAGCCTTCTCAACTGAAATCTTTCAATTTATAGATAATAAATCACTTAAAGCTGAAACCCACATTTAAATAACACCTCATTGAGCCTTTTTCAAAACATTTTCTCTTGGTCTACCACATGTATAAATAGAGTTGAATAAAAATGATTTGTCTTGTTGATAATGAGACTAAAAGCACCAGTAGCAGGGTAATAATATATGCTTTCAGAAAAATCCTGTTAATGTTCTTTAAAATACTTGCCATCATTCAGACAATGGAAAGCTGTGTCTTTTGTTTGTTATACCAGAGGAAGGAAATATTAAATCAGAAAACCTTCTATATTTTTAAAGGACAGATTTATTTGCTAATAGGTGAAAAGGAATGTGTGTTTAAAGGAGTATGAGGAACACTTTCGGGAAAGTGCTTCCATCATGGTGAAAGGTGCTGGTGTCCTGCTCACTAGGGAATCCTGATTTAGATATTCCAAGATGAAGGCCTTAATGTTACAATGAAACATAGAGTGCCATGACAGATATACCAGGGGGAAGAGAGTCCTCTCTTTTTGTTTTCTTCATTTTTTTGTTTGGTTTTATTTTACTTTTTAATTTTATGTCTAGGGACTATTCTGCTCTTAATTTTTCTTCCAGTGTAGCCTTTCAGAAGTTGTGTTCACAGCAAGACTCAACTTTCCACAAAAGGCTGGAACTAGGGATTTTTAAATTGCAAAGAAAAGGGAGATAGATGGTAAATCAGTTATAACTGTGAGAGAGACACGAAGGAAAAGGCTGCCTATTCCAAGAATGACATAAATTTCTTTGATGGAACTGTATGCAACAGTAAAAGTTTCTTATCTATACCTGGTTCCCTTAAAAAAAGCAATTATATTTGAAAAAAACCTCAGGAAAATTATAAAAATATTAGAGAAAAGAGAAAGACTGATATAAGGGAGAAATGATGGGAAGACTGTTAAGAAGCATCTCTGAGCAAAATCTTTTCTCTACTATCTCACACTGCAGATAATTTACTTGACAGTATTTTGGTTGCTTTCTAATATAGACATCCCAAAGTTTATTTGCATGAAAATTTCTCTGTATAACCTTAATTAGAATTCATGCCTCAGAGATGCCCTTATGTCTTGTGAATATATTGAGAAAAAGTCAAAATATGTTTCCAAATTATCTTGCACAGATTTCTGGTCTTCACATTGAAGAGACCATATTGCAAACCAAAAAAAGTACCACAAAACATCTTTCAGCAAGGATATCTTGCTGCATATGCCTCTAGGGTAAACTGTGGGATGTTGTGGTATCCTAACAGAGAGGAAGAGCCAAAGTATTGCTCAGGCATTTCTCAGATCGTACATCTCCCACAGAACTTGCTTCAGAAATTCAAGAAACAGTCATGGTTATTTTTCCATGTCAGGGCATAATGAGGTATGTCACTCAGCCAAGACGTTTAGGAAATGAGACTGAAAAGCAATGAGCCATACTTAGGACACCAGGCACATTGGCAATGCTCGTTAGAAGGAAGTCAAACCTTTTCCTGGTAGATTCAAGGTACACAAGAGATCAAACCAACATCCTTGCCCAGCTGCCTTCCTTCTGACAGTTCTCAAGCTGCTTCACCATGCACTAAATCTAACATTAATTGAGTGTAAGTCCATGCAAGAGTGCTAATTAAAACAATCTACCTATCATATACTCTTATGCCTTCCAGGCAGCAAGAACACAACAGACAGCTGCTGTTCCACGTCAGTGTATGGGAGGATAAGAGGTAATTGACCCTGCAGTTGTTAGGTTAATTCACAAAGGGAAATCTCCTGCACAACTGGTGTTTCATCTGCTCTTGCATAAAATCCAACTGTTCCAGAAGCATTCTCTTTATATAAGCTATTAATATACAGTCATGAAGACTAATTACTTAAACAAGGACTTCCACAGGCACAGGAAATAAGGAAGTCTTGTGCTCCATATATTTCTGCTGCATGCCTGACTGACTTCAGAGTCAAAGAAAGCACAGGCTCCATTTGAAAATTTTCTTCTGTCTGGGGCCCGCTTAAAGGTTTGTCCCGTGTGGGAGATGCATGAACATGAACATCTCCTTTTTACCTCCATTAGGCATTACATACAGTTTTTCTTGCTATAGCTGGTCATCCATTTTCACAGGTAGAAGCTTAATTATATTTGGTACTTCTACTCCCCTGTTGAATTCCTTTAATAAAGTATGGGTTTCACTGGGAGGAAAAAGGAAGTGCAAAATTAGGAATATGCATGGACAGACACACTGTCAGCAAAAGCCTCATGTTGCCCTTGTGAAGTTAAAACAGCCACCTGCAGTGTCAGATAAGACAGTTTTCTTTACATTCATGAGACTGTTGACTTTATTCCAAGGGCTCCAAAAAAATTATTTTTTTCTGTAATAAGGAAACCCACAAAATCCTGCAGGAACCCACAAAAACTCAGTTGCATTCAGTGTACAGAAGAAAATGTAGACCTTTACATGCTGGTTGAGTGGCTTTTTACACCCCTTATTCCTTGACAGAGGAAGATATGATGTTACATCCCTCAAAGGTTCCCTCTAAGAAGCACATGATTATTCTCAATTAATGGGTGTGTATCTGGTGAAGGGGACCTAATTCACACCATTTGGATTCAAACATGAATCTGAACTCCCTGAAGGTGCTCATGCCTGAGGTTTGGGGTTGTTTTATAGAGATAAAATGACCACCTACGTGTATTTATCTAGATCCCAGTCTAAAGTTTATAGTTAAAAAGTGGGTTGAGTTTTTCATTTAAGATTAAAAAAAAATAAAAGTCTTGATCAAATCAAGTTACATTTTTACATTTTTCAAATACTTTGCAATTTGCTTGTGGGAAAAATTCAGAGGAGTTTCTGGAATGTAGACAGCATTGTTTAACAAAAATAATAGACGAGTTAAGCCCAGTCCTTTGGATGAAAATCTCAATCAATGTTTGCTAAAAAAAATGAATGTTTTTCAGTTTTATCTTAATTGAAAAAAAACCCCAGAACATTCTCATAATATTATAGGGCTACATGCCAAAGGAACTTCTCATCTAACCAGCATCTCTTGCCTCTTCTGCACCCTGAAGGGGCAAGAACAGATTTTCATTAAAAGAATTTTTGAATACTCAGGCTTAGGTATGTAAATATTCACAGCTAGTGTAGTTTGTCTGAACACTGGACACCTTCTAGAATGCCTGAAGTTAATTTGGTTTAGTAATCAAGTAATCAAGTAATTGGCAAGGAACATAAAGTTCTGCTCAGGCATTTCCAGAGGGATGCTCAGTAATACAAACTCATGCAATGATTACCAGCTTTAACCTGTTGTTCCCCCAAAGGTAGTTTGCATCCCTGTGTTGGAGCATGAAGGGAAGAGAGTATCAGTTAAACCATCTGTGTATCAGTAATGCTGATACAGCTGTTCCTTCTTCAGCTGCTGGTTCAGTACTTTACTCCTAATTGGGCAGTTGCCTCTCCTGACTGAGTTAAGAGCTCAATATCTTTCATGTTAGCCCAGAGGCTGGCAGTTTAGGTGGGTAAGAAAAAGGACTAGGTACTGCATTTTTTAACTTCCATGGCTCCCATAATTTGATTGAAGCTTCATGGCACTAAGTGATGTTCCTCCTGTCCTTTTCTTTGGAACACTGGAACTCAGATTTACAGGATATTTCACCTTACATCTTCCTAAAATGATGTTGTACTTCTGATTTATTTAAAATTTTGGATTTGTAGTGTAAAAGCAAAGTTGTTACAATCCACTACAAGCTAGAATATTGTTGTCCTCTTTTATTCTCTAAAAATAAAGTCAAAATAAATGTTAGTAAAAAGAAGTTATTATTTGGTGCTGCTGGTTGTCTTGACAAAGTTATATACTTACACAGAGTTTATACTTAGAGTAGCTTAGCAGGATATGGCTGAATTGCTCTTAGATTATGCTTATTTAATTTAGGCATAAGGAAGCTCTTGAGCCCAAACCCTTGTGATTTTATGACAGAGCTGAGATAGTCTGTCTTCTTCTTGAGTGCCACATGACAGAAACACAAAGGAATAAAAAGATTTCTGGTAAACAAAGGGAGGAAAACAATCAATCCACTTTGGGCAGATTTTCAATCTCATTACTGCTAAATAGTGGAGTATTTCTTATATCTTGAACACAGATAATGTTGATATCTGTCTTAACTTTTGCAATACTTATTCCTGATTTTCAAAATAGCTGCAGCAAGTGAAAGCAATTTTAAGGCATCTGTAAACTTACTTAGGAATCTAGTCTGGCATATAGATACAGAGAGATTAGCAAAGTTAAAGCCAACTAAGTTCCAATATTTTGAAATTGTATTAATTTCTCCTTAGATAGAGCAGAGAGAAGGGCTTGGATCTGCACTCTAAAGGAAAAGAAAACAGAGTGGAAGAGGAGATTCAATCTTGGCGTGACTCTATCAGCCCATAAAGTGATATGAAACAGGATAATATGTCAATATAGCTTTAAAGTACAAGCAAAATAAAACAATCCAAATATTTAGATGTTCATACAGTAAGGAGGAGGAGGAGGCAGGACAGACATTCTGCTCATAAGAGGAGGAAGACTGTAGAGATCTATGCCTTTGAGAAACAGCTGTGTGGTCTGATTTCATCTCTTGTTCAAAATAGAAATGGAAGTTTTCCTAAGTACGTGGAGAAAAAGTCATCCAGAGAACTATGTTTTATGACATCCCAAAATGAGGTAGCACGTTATATGCTACAGAAATGCTCAATGATTTGTCATGGAATTCTCTGCTCCTTTGAAGTAACTACATGCATTGCTCTTTACCCTGTGGACAGTTTTCCAGTTGTTCTTTATGACTTAAATTAAAAATTTGATGGAAAACACAATATTTGCAGCTGAGGGAAGCCCTTTTCAATGAAGTACTGCTCTGCTCTTCTTTTTTGAGAGTATCTCTATAAGAAACAGAGTTGGTTACCCTCTCCTGTTGTTGGTATTGGGAGATTAACCTGTTAGGACCATAAACCCTTCTGACAATCACTGATCAGTTTAAGCCACATGAGTTTCTCATTCACATCTGCCTTATACCTCAGAGTCTGTATCAAAGCAGTGAAACATATAAAACAAAAAGATTCCCTGGATGAGATCTGTGAGCCAAAAGAAACTTCTGGGTAAAACTGAATCTGTGTTTGGAAAAAGTAAAAGACAAGGGAGCTTTAAGCTATAGTTATTAAATCTGAGCAAATCTTGGCATTGCCATAACTAGTTTAATCTTTTAACAAGAAAAAACAACAAGCAAACAAAAAACAAAACCAATGAGTGAAAATAGTCTGGCCAATTAAGAACATAGCCTTTTCTTCCACTTAATTCACAGAAAATTATTTCAGGTGACTTAAAACTCTTCAAATGATTGCCCAGGTTGCAACAATAGCAACAAGAGAACCAAATATTGTTGGAAAGGAGTCTGTGGAATAGCCTATCAAGCAGGGGTGGGATTTGGTCTCACATGCACATGCTCAGTCTCTAAAGATCCTCCCTGGGATATGGTGGCCAGAGGTTCAGAGCCCCTTGTCTCCCACCGCAATGTATTTTATGTCTTTTACATTTCAGATTTATGTCCAAAACACTTCTTTACAGGATTTCTTATTGACTATTTGAGTAGTAAACAGCCCAGAAAGAGGAAGCAGATTCTTCTGTCCTTAACAGATACTCAGGATGAGGATAGTTGTAACTCTGATTAGATAGAGAGATGTTTGTTTCTATCATCCTGGTTGAATACATATAAATCTACTCAAGGTGTTCTTTGTATATAAAATGACTGGAAAAGATGATAAAAAATTCTGCAGTACTTTTGTTTCTGGTTGACTTATACCAACTTTACAGTGTTTATTCATGGTTTTATCACCAAACAGAAATATCAGCTACTTGTAATCCTTGGTTTTTCTGATAGCTGAACCATAATTGCTGACCTTAAAAGAAGAACTTTTGTCTTTGTAAGACCATACCTGTGTGCATGAAAGACTTCACCTTTAGTTACTTATCTGCTGGCAGCCTACATAGATTATATGACTGCCAAGGCTGGTGTGAGCAATGCTGAAATGTTTTTCCTTGGCTACAGGTATCAGAAATGTGCTTCAATTAGTTAAACTGACGGATTACTTTGAATTTAATTTCTTTTAAAAATCTTTCTTTCTTTCTTTCTTTCTTTCTTTCTTTCTTTCTTTCTTTCT